>PVHP010008015.1:33709-54806 GCA_004024765.1 Zapus hudsonius | reverse complement strand
GACCAGTTTATCACAATGGTCCTGGATTCAAAGTGCCTCTCGGCCTCATATAAAATTAGAGGTTTCACAAAATAGATGGCATAGTTACATGGAGAGTATTTTAATACATCTAATCTAATCTAACCACATACTGATGTATTTATATTATTTCTACTTCCATTGTGGGACTAGGCAACCTTGTCAGAGATTTTTCTGTTTTTTGACTTCCATTTTATTTTTTTTTTATTTTGAGGTCTACCCCTATTGAGGTAGATTACTTTATTAAGAGGGAAATATATACTTGCCCTTGTAGACTTTACAGTGAGTATTCAGTTTCAGCTTTGAACTGCATCTTCTTATTATTAGTTTATGAGTCATCCCTTTGTAGATTTTGACATATTAAGAATAGTGAGTGAGTGGAGATGTCGCCATGAATAAAGCACCTGCCACAAAAATATGTAGAGTTGAATTGGGATTTCCATAATTTATGTAAGATGCCAGGCATTTTAGCATGTGCCTTATCTTCAGAACTAGAGAGATAGAGACAGAGAATCTTGTACTCACTGGTCAGCCAATCTGACTGAAGTAGTGAGCCCTAGGTTTAGTTGAGAACTTGTCTCAAAGATTAAAAGTGGTGAGCAACTGAGGAAGATACTGACATCTATCTCTGGCCACCAAATGCACACACACATACATACACACACACTTATTGGCACACATATTTACATACATATGTGATCACAAATATATGAACATGCCTACACCTATGCACAGACACAACATACACATGCAAAAGAAAAGGAAAAAAAATCCTATCCTTACTGGAAAAAGTATATAGGCACATTATTGAATAAATTAAAATATTCTGTTAGGACCAAAGAACATCTTTTTGATTCAATGTTTTAACTGACATCCTGCCATTCTATAAAAGTTAAAGAAGTTTTCATTTGTTCTATTACATTGATAAATTTCACAGACGCACGCGCACGCACGCACACACATACACACACACACAGACATATCAAGATGCTCAGTTCATTCAATTTTGAATACTTCTATGAAGTCTTTTCTTGAGATAATTTTCTTCTATAGAAAACTCCATCTTATCAAAGTTAAAATGCAATCTTTGGTATCATTGGGAAGTAAAACAATCCTTCATTCACTCAATAGCTTCCAACATTCAGTAGAAAAGATCTCTCCTGAAAAGAAGTTGGTGCATGTCTTCTCTTTTTACCTAAATACTTTCATTAGTGTTTCTTCCACATTGTAAATGGAAGTCCATAAAGTTCTATGAAGCTCTATGTCAATGATGTCACAACTCATAGCTAGTCTACTTTTATTAAAGAGCACATATATTTCCAATTTTCTGTTTTAGTTCTGTATCCTAGTGTATTAATTTCTGTTACTAAAGTTATTATTTTTGTACCTGAATATTAAGATATTATATTCTATTTATGTAACTTTCAACCTGTGGTATTAAATACACTTAATAATTTAGTTGTCTTGTTTAAATTTTCAAATACTTTTCCTCACAATAACATTGATCTTTCTGATCAGTTGATTATAAGATAAACAGAGGTATTTCTAATATGTCCTATACTGTATTCTTACTGAACTGAGGAACTCAATTGAGTATTTCAATGTATGAAACCACTTTTCTGTAATATAAATCCATTCATTTAAGTCATGTTTAAACCACCTAGATATTTTCCCTTCTTTCCATTCCTGAAAGTATACAAGAGAAAAAGAAGTAATAATAAAACCACATATATATCCAAGTCCTTAAATTTTCTGCCAATCACTAAACAAACCTGTTAGTCTGCCTGAGAACACTGGAGGTTCAGGCATTAATTTGGTAGAGTGGTTGGGGGAGCAGTGGGATCCTACCCAGCATGCTGTCACTTTCCTAATCTATTCCAGAAAACCTGCATAAATATCACCCAAAATTTTCAACATATGATGTGGAAGATCAAATAACCACAAAGAGTTTTCACCATAAAATTTTTACAGTGGGAAGGTATTTAATTTACTATATGTGAATTTTTCACCATAAATTTTATAAGAATAAGTAGATAAGCTTTGAAAATCCCCAGAGATTTTAACAATCCCAACACTGGCCAGACATCCCCTTCCTCAAGGTATCTTAACTGTTAGCTGTACAACAAAAATAAAAAAAGTCACAGAATAAACTTTCACACTGCAAAAGATGGCAATAGGAATAAGGAAAGCTTGAACTAATACAAGTTTTAAAACCACAGGGAAAACATTAAATTGGTTTTAATGTTTGCAAGTCTGACAACTCTCTGGCCAGTGACAAGTCTCTGAAGTTCGAATTCCACCCCTTCATCTAGGCTACTCACAGCATGGGGAGCAATTATCCCAAGCCAGCAACTCTCCTGCAGACATTCCATAGTCTTGCAATCTCTTCTGTGTGTCCATTGCAACCCAGTATGCGTTACCATGGCTATACTGGGCTTCCATACAGGGACATCCAACAATGTGCTTCACATTTCCCATGGCCAGTTCAAAAACAAGCAAACAAACAAACATAAATTGTACTGCCAATCAAATCTCTCTCTCTTTCTCTTTCTCTCTCTCTCTCTCTCTCTCTCTCTCTCTCTCTCTCTCTCTCTTTCTCTCTCTCTCTTCTGAATTTGTTATACTCCACAGTACAAGGTAGACTACCAATTTACTTATCCAGGGATGAATGAAGCCAACTTTGAAGCATAAGACACTCCTTATTTAGGTGCTGAATTCTTTAGCATTCTTCCTGTTGTCCCAATACAGAACAGCTGGGTCAATCTCAATAGTTGTTATGTCTTAAACAATTGCAGCTGAACCAGGGTTGTTGTCTGTTTCTCCAAGATTTCTATATCCCTCTGCTCACACCAGAATTATTTTATGCAATGCAACACTACACATGTCCTCAGAGTATAGGCAGGAAGAACACAGCAAGTCTCTCACAAATGTCTGTTTTCAGACCAGTCCCTGCAAAGTTCTTCCTCACCCTCATAATTCAAACCACAGTCTACAGGTCTTACTGTATCTTTCAAGTCTCACCAGAATGGACCATGAAACTCTACCTTCAGCACTATAAGGCATGGATTAAGGATTGAAATCCTTCCATATTTTCCCATAAATAAGTTCCAAAAGGGCAAAAGTCACAGTTAGGTTTCCAGCATCAACAGCCCCACTCATTCGGTACCAGTTTTCTATTGTCATTACGTTCTTGTTGCTGATACAAAACACCCAATGAAAAACAGCTTGTAGGGGAAAAGGGTTTACTATGGATCACAGACTCAGGTAGAAACTCTATGATGACAGGAAAAAACGTTCCATGATCAGAGACTGGACATACAGGCAAATATTAGGTAGAAAACAACAGCAGGAGAGTGTGCCAAAAACTGGAGTTGCAATCTGTTTTCTCTATGCTTTGCAGAAAATAACCCAACCCAAAGGCAGTCGATGAGAGGAGTGGGTTTACTTTGGCTTACACACTCAAGGGGAAGCTCCAAAATAGCAGGGAAACACCATGAGAAGAGGTTGGGCATCACTTCTGCCACAGTATTGCAAACAATGGCAGGAAGGTGTGCCTAAAACTGGCAAGGGAAGGAAGCTATAACCCCTATATGTCCACCCTCAACAACACACCTCCAACAAGTTTTCAATTACAAATGTGCCATCATCTGGGGATCAAGGATTCAGAACACATTAAGCTTATGGGGGATACCTGAATCAAACTACTATAATATGCCCCTGGTCCCCATAAAATGATAACCATACATTATGCAAAATTCAATGCTTTCAGCTCAACTCTAAAAGTCCCCAACAGTTCTTATTAGTTCTGATGATATTCAAACATCCCCATAATCCAAAATCTTTCAACTGAGCCATAATATCAGAAAACCCCACAAAGGATAGCAATAGTTATAGCAAAGACAAATATCAAATATCAGACACTAATTCCAAGTGTGATAATTCTCTCTGCAGTTCCAACTCTGCCCCTCCAGCTTGGCTGCTCACAATCCAGGAAATCATCAGGTGCTGGCAGCTCTTCTTGGCAGGCATCCGATAGTCCTGTCATTTCAGTGGGTCTCCACTGCACCCCACATTTCATTCCCATGGCTCTAATGGGCTTCCATGCAGGTAATCCAACACACCTGCTTCACACTTCCTATTGCTGTTTCCAAAAAAAGAAAACAGTGTTACAAATCCAATGACCCTCTCTTCCTGCATTTGTTATACTCCATAGTGCCAATTGGGCTACCAGTTTGTTAATCCATTAAGGGGGAAGGAGAACAAAGCCAACTTTTAATATCAAGAAAACTTCAACGTTTTGATTTAGGCCCCTACATCTAGATTATGTATTCTTCCTGCTATCCCAATGCAGATCACCAGGCCCAATCTCAATGGTTATCGTATCTCAAACAATTGCAGCTGAACGAGCAGCTATTTTGGGGCAAATATTGTATTTCTTTCTCTGCGATCTTCACCTGCTCGCACCAGTCCTTTTCTATGTAAAGCAATCCTTCACAAGTTCTCAGGACAAAGGAAGGCCAAATGCAGGAAGCCTCTCACACAAACTGCTTTTGGCACAGTCCTGACAAAATTCTTTCCCATCCTCATGAACCAAATCTCAAAGTCCATAGCTCTTATGGCATTCAGGTCTTTCAATTCTGACCAGAATGGTCCATGAATCTGTACGTATAGGACTGCAAGGCATCTCTTAGGATGCAGGTTTAATCCTTCTACATTCCTCCTACAAATCAGTTCCAAAAGGCCAAAGCCACAGAATCAGGGTTCTAGCAGCAATGACAAGTCCCACTATTTGGCACCAAAAGTGCTACAGCCTGATTTCTCAGTGCTGCTCAAAATAGGACCCGACCCAAAAGCAGTTGATGAGAGGAATGTGTTCATTTTGGCCTATAGACTTGAGGGAATGCTGCATCATGGCATGGGAAATGATGGCACGAGCAGAGGGTGGACATCGCCTCTGCCACAGCACTGCAAACAGCAGCAGGAAAGTATGCCAAAAACTGGCAAGGGGAAGCTGGCTATAACCCCCATAAGCATGCCCCCAACAGCAAACCTCCAACAAAGTTTCAAATGCAAAAATGCCATCACCTGGGGATTGAACATTCAGAACACATTGAGTTTATGAGGGACATCTGAATCAAAACACTATAATTGTCCAGGGAAAGCTGGCTACAACACCCATAAGCCTGCCCCCAACAACACGCCTTCTCTAGTTGGAAATATCCCAAATATCCAACAGCTGTGGACCTAGCATTGAAAACACATGAGTTTATGAATGCCACCTAATTCAAACCACCATTCCACCCTTGGCTCCAATAAACTGATGACCATCTGTGATAAACTTTTGAATTAGCATAAATGATAATTTTCATATTATTCTCACATCTTAGTCATTTAAAAGCATTGTTACTTTTAAAACATACTTCGTTTTTCAGGACTATAGGAGGAAATTAAACCTCTTCACTATGATTGCAAGCACAGGTCAAACAAAAGTCAAGCAACAAAGTAATGCCCACAGCACCTTTATGGATACTAAGTCAGGATTTGTGGATTTTCTAACAGTGGTATTTATGAACTTGTGACTTGTAGTGGGCACACTCCATTGAAGAAATTTTCAGAAATGTTAAACTGAGTCAGGAACTTAATCGCATTTATGTGTCCATTTATTAGTTAGAGGGAGGGTGGTGATGATTACTCTTGTTTCCATCTTCTAAGAAGTTCATTCTTTTTGCAGAAAAAAATGGACTTTATGAGCAAAATAAACATAAACCCCCCACTACATAACCATCCCTAAGTAACAGCAAAATAGGTAGCTGTGAAGCAGTTGCATAGAATGAGAAATTTGGTGCACATGACAGTACTGGGTGGGAGCAGCTCTGTAGCCAGAAGTGCTGTTCATCAGAGCTGGGCTGCAGCTTCAGCTTGACGGCACACCTCACAGAAACGCTCTCTCCAGAAAAGAAGAGTTCAATGAAAGCATAAAGAAATGATCGGAGAAGTGTGAAGTTATGAAGGAAAATATACTATTTTAAACATAACCATGAAGTTATTGTCTTCATTATTTTTTAAGTTATATATAATAACTGAGTATAACAAAAGTGTTGGGGAACTTCAACAGCCTATTGCTGAGAGCTTGGGAAGCGGCATGGAGTCAAAGCAGGGGTTAATTGTGGATTGTCCTTCACTTACTGAATGGAAACGGTGCTCAAAAATGAACTTGTAAATCATAATCAATGTTTTTAGCATCAAATGGTTGTTTAATATCTCATATTAGAAATGATTGTACTTTTGAAAAATATTTTCCTATTTTAATCAGCAAACAAGAAATTCTAAATATGCTTTATATAAATTAAAAGAATATGGATTTACATGGTCTCCATTGATCAAAAGCCAAATTAATTTTGGCAATTTATAGTCAAATCATAGAATAGTTCTACCTATAGGTCTATCTGTCAGGCTAATTAGAGAACTCACAAACTTGAAGACATATATCAGTTATGTCAATGATGAGCTGTTATGTATATATCCCAAGTTTTCATAACTATATTTTAAAATTTGAGCATTATTTGAGATTCTATGATGGCTATTGTTTCAAATAATCATTTTAAAGTTATGATGCTTTTAATTTTTATTTTCATCTATATAAAATAACATTAAACAAGAATAACATTAAACAGGAAGAAAAATACAAATAATTTAAGAATTTGTGATATGTTAAAATTCAGATGTATTGCAGAAAAAAATTGCTAAAATATGCTTAATTTATTTTTACAATGATTTATGCTTTTTATAAACATTCCAAAATGATTAACAAAGAAGCAAGGAAAACTCTTTTTCTTGTGTCCAATGAAGAATGAATAGCCATTTAGAAATATGATTGAATTACCTTGTGTGTAATATGATATGAAACCACAGACCAAATCATATGGTCATTCCATCATGACTAGAATACACAAAACTGGCATCAAAAATAAATGTTTTCTCTTTATATGTTGATTTTCTCAGTTTTGTTATAGTGAGAGAATGTTAATAACATTCTTCCTATGCCTTATGGGGTTTTTAGAGGTAATTGAGGGAATAGGTGTCCAGTTTTTATTAATCTACCTTGGAAAATAGGATTTCTGTATTCTAGAGTCACTTCAGAAGGGAAGGGGAAAGGAAAATGGAAGAATTTCATAAAGATCTTAATGTTAACGACATTCCTCCCTCCTTCAGAGCCCTCATCATGCCCAGCTGTTATACTTTTAGGTATTATATTTTCAGCCCAACATTGTTTAAGAAAATAATTAGGAAATATAAATCAAAATAAAAACAACTTTTATACATTCAGAATAGTATATGAGTACATATCAGTTTGTTATTATTCATGGTACAATAGTATAATTTTTGAAGATATTGGAAACAAGGAAAAAGATATTTCAAAACTTTGAGTCCATTATCTACTTTCAAGAACTAATTTTTAGATTTCAAATAGACTGTTTACTAATAACTAAATAAGCTTTACATGACTCCTACATTTTTATTCATCCTTGAATCTTAACCAGAATTTTATTAATGCAGATAAATAATTGAAAGTCACTGAGAAATACAATAAGATTGCTGAAAGGGAAATGTCACTCACTAATATGACCTTTCTGTTTTAATATGCTTTTTTTCCAGTTTGTATATTTCTGTGTTTAGGATTTTCCCTCATCAAACTTTGTATATTTAAAAATGTCACTGGAATCTTAATCTTAGAAGGTCTCTTCAAAAGTGCTCCTCTCACTAAACTGGACAGTGCTCATAAGCCTGGAAGAAGCCTAGCTGTGCTGATATAGTTAACTAAAATTAACTCGTGCTCCACAAGACTAATGGCAGTAACTAATGATATTAGTCTTATCATGTTACTCTTACTCAACTTTAGCTCACTAGCTTCCCCACTATGTTATTTGACAATATCTTTTCTCAAAAAATAGTATGTACATTTTTATATTATATGCAGAATATATCAGAGACTTCCCAAAGAGGCTGAACTTTATTATAAAAAAATGAAGAAGCTAAATATTTAATAGCTTTTAGAAGCTTTCCATGGGCAGATCTCTATATCATTTTTCAATGTTAGGCTTGGTACATTAATTTACATAGATACTTAAATATTAAGAAAAATGTGCAGAGACAAAGAGAGAGAGAGAGAGAGAGAGAGAGAGAGAGAGAGAGAGAGAGAGAGAGAGAGAGATTTTTTTGAGGCAAATTTCAGTTTTCAGAATTTCTGTTTCCCCTATCTTAAAATAGACCTGGCGTGGGGGGAGCATATATTTTACTTTTGAAAAAATATTAGAAATGTAAGCATGAGGTTTTCATGGTGGTTAAGTAAAGTAACTATACATTTGCTAGTTCTTGTATGTTTTTTTTTTCTTATTGGGAGTATTAAATATATTAAGAAAACACTTTATGTTATAATTCAGCTTTTTCAATTCCATAATACACTACCACATTTGTAATAATATACATAAATCAAAGCACCCTGTTTGGTTTTAAAGGTGTTGATATTTTATTAAATGATTAAAATATCAATGTAATTAATGGTTATTTCCAAATAAAAAATTGGTCAAGATTTGGGAATGCAGTTTATGAACTACATCATACACAGACACGAAGATCACCTTTATGAATAACACTGAACTTTCATTATAAATATTTCAGAGGGCTTTAAAATAGGTACAATTAATAGGAACAAATACAAGTAAAGTGTAGTTTATCCCTATAGATATCTATGTAAATAGTATTACATTATTATTCAGTGGATTTGATTTTTTTCTCTATATTTAGGACTACAGTGGAATTTCTTCCTTGTAGGAGTGAGGGAAAAAGTTGATTTTCCCACATTTCATTTTACTCTCCAGTCTAGCATCTCACTAGACTCAGATATTCCCACTCAGTTTCTTAATATACAATAGTAATATGTGGACCAAATGAAAGAGCAAAATTCCTACCCTAATAAATATAACTACAGATCCTGAAATCTGACTTAGCACAATGAAGGTTTTCTAGTTTGTCACTTGTAAACGTGAGACGGTGTCAGCAATGAGTGCAATCTTTCCCACCAACAGCTTTTCTGTGACTCACAGACTCCCATGTCTGTATTGAATGTGACTTTTCTCAATAAAAACAACCAGAAGTGTTTGTAGGGTAGTTAATTTCATGAATGAAGGCAGTAAAAAAATCAATATAAGATGGCTCAGGAATATCATCCTGTTTCAATAAATAAATATTTTAAATACTTTATGCAGTTTTGAAAGATTCAAGAAATCAATGTGCGGACTGCCAGCAGAACAAGTTTCAACACACAGCAACAGACCCCGTGTATGATCAGTCATGAGATACAGAAGGGTAAAACAACAGGGAATGTTTAATCCCAAATTATTTCAATAGGCAGATGGCAATATATGTTTTCATTTAATTATATATCTATTTCAAAGGTATATATGTATCTTTCAGTGTAGTAATCTCTACAAATGACAGCAAATAGTACAGAAAAAAACATTGGCCTTATGTCTAAGAGAGAAAGGAGTTATGAAAATAAGAGATCCAATGATTAACCATGTGGAAAGATGATTTGACATGATTGCAAAATCCTCTTTGAGGACAGAATGCATTTTTCTGAACAAGGAGTTCTTAATGTATTGTCCTACAATCAGAATAATTATTATAGGGGGTATGAAGAAATGCAATTCCCTTGACCTTACTTACTGTAATCTTACAGAATCAGATTCACTAGGACTCGACCCTATGAATTCCTATTTTTAGCAAGCACTCCAGTTATGGTGTATGCTAACCTATGAAATCTACTTTAACAAAGTTTTCTAAGCACAGAACATGTTCTATCATCAAAGCATTTTTCAATATAATTTATAACATTTTAAAATCATGTAGTCTATAAAAGATTTCAGTCTCTTAAAGTGTTTATCTACATAAACTCTTTTCCAAGTATAGAATTCAAAACATAATTTTTCTTCATAGAATTCAGTGAGACCCTGTTGTCAATCAGATTCTTATTTATAAGCCTGGAAATATGTGCATGTATAAATATGCACTTTACATACATGAGTTTATGTAAACATTTAACTTGTGCTTACATGTGACTAGGTGAACCAGGAAGGGTGATTAAACTTACATCATAATATGCATTGACTACTGAGCAGCAAGCTGGCACTGCCAGGCATCATTTCAGAGCCAGTCACTGTTCTGTCTGTTATGCAATTATTCCCAAAACATATGGAAGGAACTGAAGTGAGAAGAGTTCTAACTAAATAGCAGAAGGATCAAACTTGAAAATGAGGGACAAAACAATAATGTACTAACAAATACAATTCCTGAGACAAGAGTATTTTACAAACAAACGTATTCTCATAGGATGAAAATCTGGATTACACTGAAGACATCAATGTGCAGGAAAAAACAGGCTTAATAAAGCATCCTCAGCATGACATCTGACAGTAAAGCATCACTCAATAATTTCCATGTGTAAATAAATCATGGGTTACCTTGGGTTGTCTTAATTGAATGGGCAATGACCAGAGTCATGGTACAGCACAACATGGAAAAGCATGTCATCTCAAGGAAGATTGCACTCCACAGAGATAGAGATGCAGAGGCTACTGTTTTGTACATGTTTGAGAGAAACAGACCAAAGATAAAGATAAGAACCTTGTTTATAATTGAGTTATAAAGTAACTAAAACATGTTACACCAAAAATTGTTTGATTGAAATATTAAAAGACCTAAGTTCGGTCTCATGGTAATTCTGACTGGCACCAATTTATTATGCCTATAGGAAGAAAAGCATATCACAAATAGCCCCTGTTGGGCTACTCAAGAGTTTCTCTATGCAGTATCCTTTGGGTCAAGGACTAACAGGGGGAGGGCACTCTGGTGGACCAAGGGTTGGTTACATAATTCAATTTAAGCACACCCAAAAGACATGTACTAAAGCTAAAGTAAAATGATGAATTACAGAAAGAAATAGATCTCTTGGGAATCACAAACCTGCAGATTTTCACTTGGTCCCCCAATCAACCTCATGAGTTTGAAACAAAATCTAAGTTGCAGTGAGAATATTGTTTGGTGATCATGAAACCATAATCAAGAAGTTGGGTGCAAGCCCCAGATGCAAGTGGGACACAATCACCAGGGAGATTCAAGACTTACCTAAATGACAAGAACAAAGGCCAGGTCTTAGCACTGGATAAATTATCTTTATCATGGCTCTGGAAACATCGCAGAGGTAGTCACAGGAAGGATATGAGTGTTGCTTTCATTGCTAGCCTAAGAAGCTTCTCTAAGGACATAGTAGTATAAACTCCAGAGACTCAAAACTTATTAAAGTAGAAACTAAGAGGCTGTCTAGAGTTAAACACTGAAGGAGATCTCAACCACACCCTCTAAGGCTCAGAGAACATCATGGAAGAGAGGGCAGAAAGAATGTAAAAGCCACAGGGTGCATAGTAGTACTTGGGGGAACTGTCCTCCCAACACAAGCCAACTGGTAATTTATAACCCCACAGCGGTTGGTTACCCATACCTCCACAAGACCAGCGTGATTCTGAGCCCATCAATGTTTTGTCATGGAAGATGGAGGAGCACAAAAGGAATGATACACCGAAAGAGAGGAAGGACTGCCTTGAAAGATGAGGGTCCTCAAAGGATAGAGAGAGGTCAGAGGAGAGGGGACTCAAATAAGAATTAAAGGACGAGAACATAATCAAATCACTGTATGTTGATGTATTAAAGTTTCCAAAAAAAAAGAATCAAGAAGTTGGACTGCTTTATTATGATGCAGTCATCATTACTATACAATCTGCTTAGAAGACATTAGACACACAAGGGCTTATATCTTGGATCCATGGATTCTATGAAGGACACTTTTTGGCTCACAATACATTTTCTGCAGTTGGGTTACCATAAACTCAATAAGGTTGTTTCCACTTGTAATTTTTTTTGCAATAATCACTGTTCAGGAAAACCTTATTGCATCCATTAATAATCTGATAGGAAATATCTGATGTCAAAAGTCATCAACAGAAAAAGATATTTCTATATGCCTTTACAAAAGAATAAATGTCATTTCTAACTGGGTCCTTCAATGTGAAGAGTATCTCAGAGCCAAGTAGATTAATAAAAGATGAACAAATACTGTGCTAACCAGCAAGGGTTAAATCTAAATAAGGTAGCAACTCTTTCTTCTTTTAGTAAAATCATAATGACAGGGATTAGTCACAGGAAGCAGTTAGACAGGATTATAGGTCCAAAATATCAAAATAAAAATAAGCAGGCATCTGAATAAACCAACAGAGCCAATGAGCACAGACATCACATGATGTCAGAAAGCAGAGTCTGGGAAATAAATAAATAAAAATAAATAAATAAATAAATAAAATAACATAAAATAAAAATGAAATAAAAATTTAAAACCTTGATTCCCAAAATGTCAAAAATTCTGACTTGTTGAGGCAGTTATGGTGATGGGGCCCCTTAATGTCAAAAGCAGGGGTGCCCTTGGGCTTGCCCTCACAGTCTGAGCTGTGCTAGCGATCAGAGAAATGTCTTGGTTCTCCTTATCTCTTGCCTGAAGGAGTTCCCTAGACCTGTTTTTCCACACCTGAGAACTTTCTTGTGCACCAGCACATCCTGGTTCAATATTTTAAAAATAATATTTTTCCTAAAACTATTCTCTGGAGAAAAATGAAATAAAGTGAAGGAGTGTTTAAACTTCAAGAATAGTCTATTTCATTCTAGTCTATATAAATAATTATTTGTTTTCTTTAACATTATACCCAGGTCATATCACCTGATATGATACACTGAGGAAATTTTCCTATTATTTCCTTCTCAAAAGTCTTTGTATTAGATCAGAAGAAAATAGAAAAAAATACAATTTTAGGGTCATTTTACAAAATATATACTACTAGTCTATAAAAGTATAGGATCATCAAAGACAAGGAAAACTGGAGTAATTTTCAGTAGCTTGGGATGAAAGAGACCTGACATGACCAAGGAACACCTGATCTTGTGTTAGCATCAGTGGGAACATGCAAGAAATCTGATCAAAGTCTCTGGGGCAAGCAGTCCCCTGGCACAAATACCTTGATCTGCTCATTGGACCACAGCTCATTAGGTGTCACGTACAGTAAACTGACTGAAGGCAGTGGGAATTCTGAATGATCTCTGCATCTCTTCGGTGGGTCTAAACTTCTATCAAAGTTAAAAAAAGGTTTTAAAACTGGAAAAAAACAAATCATCTTTCACTTTACACCATTTCTGTCCACACCAAGCTGTGAATTATACTAAAACTAAATCAATTTATTTTTATAAGGAAAACTATTTTCTTTTAACACATATAATCATTCACTATTCAAATTCTCTAAACTTGTCCACTCTGAAGATGACAGAGTAAGACAGGACATGTACCTTCAGAGTAAAAGGAAAAACATGATAGAGCTGTACCCGAGAGTGGTGGAGACAGAAATTGAAAAATAAAAGGAGGAATAGAACCATTATGAGATTCTTCAAAAAAGGTGGGATGCTGGGACCTCACAATGAGGACGTCTCTAGATGGACACGGAGAAAGTATAGTATACAAGGTCAGTGAGTAGAGAGAGGAGTAAGTCCAATAAAACCCAAAGGCATGCAAAACTCTTTTGGGACCAGTCTCATATAATGCTGAGTAGGAAGGAAGAGGATGTGAAAAAGGTCAGAAAATTGATTTGGGTCCATTTCTGAGGGTCTTCAATGTTACTCTAAGGAACAATTTTTTTTTTTCTATTAAAAAGAAACTGTGACATAATAGCAGTCCTGGAATATTAACCATGATAAAACTGGTGTTTTAGAATATTAATGTGAACTAAATAATGGGCAACATGGACTTGATGCAAATACACACATACACACACCATATTTATACTATAATTCACAAATGAGATCTTGAAGTCCTAAAAAGCAACTAAATTATTAATCAGGTAACAAATATTTTTTAGTGCCACAGGATAGGGAACACACAAGGGGCCAAGTCCTGCTTGCCAGAGTTCAAAATCCATTCTTTCCAAATCTCTTGTGTAATGATGGTGGCAAAAGCAATGTGAAAGAGTTACCTGGAAAATTATCCTAATTTGAGAAGGTTGGGGAAAATGACTCTAAGAAGCAAATTTGCACCATGAATCAGGGAACTGAGCGGAAGAGGGGCGGAAAGATTGTAAGAGCCATGATTGGGGAGAATATCCAGAGACATGGCCCCCCTCGGTAACAACATACAAAGGGGATGGTACTTAGTTGACTCCTAGGCTATCCATAATCTCCTACCCCATCGACTGATCCAGACTGCCCACGGAGGAGGATACCCAGCTGAGTGGGGACACGGAAGAGGGAAATTGGTGAATTGGGGACAGCAACACATTATTCGCTCATTAAGTGTATCTAATTATGGATAATAAAGAAAAATAAAAAAGAGTCATGGTGGGGGAGAGTATCCAGAGACATTGCCCTCCCTCAACAACAACACACAAAGAAAAAACTGGCTACTTCTTGTACAATTCATAAAACCCTACCCCATGGTCTGGTCCAGCAATCCCACTGAGGAAGGCTCCAGCAGTTGGGGATAAGGCGGAGGGAAATGGGGGTACCACCACAAGACTTGCTCATACAAGGTATCTAATTATTAACAATAAATGAAAATTTTTAGAAAGTCATAAAAAATAAAAGAAAGCCAAGAGTTGCAGGCAGGCTGGGAATTAATGAAGTTAATGTGGAGGGGAAGGAGAATTTGGAGAATGTTCTACAAAGCCCTGAGGTACAACATGAAAGTCAATGTCCCTTCCCTGCTACACTGTAATACTGAAGGTTCTTCTAGGAGCAAAATGAAAAGATGTCACTATTGTTGAGCTGGTCAACATTGGACAGAGTTATCTTACAGAGCCCTCTTTTTCCTTGTAAAAGTTATGTATTCTAAAGTTGTCCAACTCAAAATGACAGTTATAACTATTTCTTCAAAGTTCCTTAACATGTTCAGTGGCACATGACATGCCATTTGAGCAAGAACCCTATTTACTGAAATGGTGGAGAAACAGAAAAGTATTTGATACAAAGATGGATTCTGAGCTATGGGGCATTATGACAACAGACAAGGAAGCCCATTACTGTAAAAAAATATCAGATTAGTGGGAGGGAGGGCCATTTAGCTTGGGAACAGGGAAGGTCGAGAGGGAAAGTAAACATTCTAATCAAATCCAATACTTTATTATTGATTTCTTTTTGCCAGAATTACCTTGTAGAAAACTTATAATGCTTTTGACATTGAGATATTTGTCCAAAGCTATTGGATTAGTCAAGGTAAAAAGCTCGGGTACTGGTGTAATCTCTTGTATTTCATTTAAATGCAATTTATTTCTTTCCTCCCAAGAGGATTCTTCTTATTGATAAAATAAATGAAATTGAAAATCCCAAGGGAATTTGACATCCACTTATGCAGAATAAGTCTGCAAAATATAAGGAAATGCATTGTAGCCTTCCTCACCTTGTTCCTTTCTTGTCTTCCTTTTGATGTAATTGTGAAGTTAATACTTCTCATATTTTCTGGTTTTTTCTCATGCATTATCCAATGTGTTATTCTTGAAATTTCAAGTTTCTTAGAGCTACCTTTCTACATTTCAGATGCAGGTTTTATTACTAAAAAAATTTAATGTAATTTACTGCTATTAAGGCTGCACCTGCTTGTAGATGAAATTTTACATAATGTCAAATCTTCAAAGCTTTTTACAGTAAACTTTAAGAGGGATCTCTGTTTTTTCTTACTTGCTTCATCAAAGTTAGGACAATTGTCAAAATGTCTTGGCAAAGTTTAAAATTGCCATGTTTAATATGCTCAGCAAGATTGTGAATCAAGATAAATTATCACAGCTCCCCAAATGGAACAAAATTTCCTAACTATAGTATGTCTTACTGGGTTTCATGTCAGTCAAAAATAGGAAATGCATGAAATAAAAATGATTTTCAATCATGAAATAAATTTGAATAATTGTTAATGAATATATATCACATTGCTTTCGTTTAGTGTCAAAAGTGATAGAAAGGGAAAAAATGCAAGCCACAGGTCATAGTTTTATATATTTGCTTTTAGGCTGTTCTTAGCATCTGTTTTTAGAATTCAAATATGGAGAATGATAGTTGTGAGAATATCAATTCCTCAAAACCTGGTCCTATCATTTTATGAGTAAGACCAGGATAGTCAGATTAAATTTTGAATTAAATTAGATGGAGATGGAAAGTTAGGTTTAATATCTAAATCACTGCAGTGACTCTTCTGAACGCTCTCATCTTGTTCACTAAACAACCTTCTAGTTAGCAAATGCAATTGACATGCCCACTCTATATTATATCTCATAACTTTACAGTGTCATTTGTCCTCTTTACCTTAGCTCTTCTCACCTGGCTTTTTCAGAACCATCCTATCATGGCACATGCATAGCTCCCTAGGACTTCCTTTACAAACTCCAGTTTTAACCAACTTCTTCTGCTCATTTCATACCTTCTTCTGCAGTGAATTCACCCACACCTATTCAAAGTCCCCCCTCCACCACCAAGAAAATTAGGCCTCCCATATTACTTATCTCTAAAGTTGAGATCTTGGTTAGATTTTCTGAAACAGGGTTCTAGAAACAGCATGGAAATGTAATAAATTTATCTATCCATTGACTGTGATGCAATGTATCAACTAAGCTGCTATACAATGAGAATTGTGTCACAACATTTATTAAGTTACTTTCTAGGGGAAAAATAATTCCCTGAAGAGTCAGGGTTTAAACAGGTTGGTTGGCCTTGCTCTCATTTTCAACTGGAGTATTACAATCTCTTTCTGGTTGTTCTCTGCAATCTCAGCTTCTTCTAACTGTTCATCTGTAAAAGTTACAATGCTTTAGACTTTGCTATTACTTTTCACCTGAGAATCAACTGGTCAACTGTCTATGAAAAACTGTTATCCTTAGGAGAGTGAGACCCTGCCTTAAAAAACCAAAAAAAAAAAAAAAAAAAAAACCCAAAAACAAACAAAAAAAAACCTGTTATCCTTAGGACAAGGGTGACAAAAACATTCTTATGAGCTTATTTATATTGCTAATATCTTTCTCTTGTTTGCCTAAATATGTGTCAGCAATGATACCCAAGTAGGAAAGTCTGTCTTGTTGCTTTATAATTATTACTGGGTATTGTATGCTGGACTATATTGACTACTTACATAGTCTTTGAAGAGAGTTGAAGAGTAGAAGAATAGCTATTCTAGAAGCCAGTGTGCCAATATAGATATGATCTTAATGCACATTTATAACATCA
Source organism: Zapus hudsonius (assembly GCA_004024765.1). Lineage (NCBI taxonomy): Eukaryota > Metazoa > Chordata > Mammalia > Rodentia > Dipodidae > Zapus > Zapus hudsonius. The sequence goes on along the minus strand of PVHP010008015.1, from coordinate 37,436 downwards.
TACATTGTAGACCCAATGGTGCCATGTCTTAAGGGGGTCGTTTCCTCTCAATTAGAACACCTCTGGATATATTAAAATGTCTTTCTAAGGTGAGAACTGTAAGATTTACTAATATTTTATGCAGCAACAAAAATTTCCTACTAACACAGTAACTTGCCAAGATTTCCTCTGTAATTTACTAAGGCTTTAAATCAGCAAGGTCAGGTCACACAGGTTCATATTTCTTCACACCTCAGATACAGTTGAATGATTATCAGTTTAACTAGACGTGAAATGTTATTGCCTCATGACATTTAACAGTTCCTGGAGTCACTATTTTGACAGCATCTCTTTGACCTGAAACACATCTTGCCTATAGAAGTAGTCTTTGGGAAAATTTGCTTATAAAAATAAACTCAACAATGTAAATGACCATAAAGGTCAATTTTAATCATCTATTGAAAATAAATATCAGCTGCTTAGTAAGATGCTAATAAAGCCCAGGCTTCTCACTTCCTTCATGTGGCATTTACCAGAATGACCAGCAAAACATGAAAACCAAAGAGCAACATGTTCTAAGCATGAAAAATGGGACATCTGTTATTTTCTGGGGTGTGTGTGTGCACGCACGTGCACACACATGTGCCAGATTTCTTAAAATTGTAAATATATGTTTATCTGGCTTTAAGTGGGTAGTGGTGGAATTAAGCTCTGGGCTGGAAGGCTTTGCATGAAAACACCTTTAACCACTGAGCTATAACCATAGCTCCTTAAAAATTATTGAGACAAACATCTTAGACATCCCTGGATACCTGTGTCTAGTTAACATTAAAAAAAAGGTAGAACCCTAGATCATAGCAGGGTCACATACAATTAAGTGAAAGTCAGAACACTCAAATGGATTTATAATTGAGTAATTTTGCTCCCTCCACCTAACCATAAAACCTTTTAAATGATGCTAAAAGTCAAAATAACAGACCATGCTTAAAGATTCAGAGAAAATTCTTATTTCTAAAATTTATTTACTAATGAAGATGGAAAAACTGGAAAGAAGACACATCCTGTTTTCCAAAACTTCAGATAAATCAGCCTCAAACAGATCAGTTAAAGAAAGTAGAAGGGAGTGGAAAAGTTGAGAGATGAGGACGATTGTGTTACCCAGGGAGCAGGATGATAAACTGCACACAGAAAAGTTATTATAAACTATGAATAATTTCTTTTTGTTATTGTTGCTTTTTATTAAAGTACTTATGATTTAACCTAATGCTTCACACATGCTAGGCAAGCATTATGCCTTTAAGCTACAACCCCAGTCAAAACAATTGCTGTGACAGCTGAATAAGTACTTTCAAAGCTAAAATTATCAATTACATGTGGTCAAATGTTATCTTTTACCAATAGTGGTAACTACCACATGCAGTTTACATCCATAGAAGCATCTATTAGCAAGACCATGGTCAGTTCTAAGGTTGATCTCACGAGAATATTGGGGTAGGTTTCTGGATAAATGGAGAGGCTGGGAAGCTGGAGCCCTAGAGGAATTCAAGGTCTCTACAGTAGGAATGTCCCTTACAACCCACTTCATTCATATATTCCAAATGGAGCAATGATTGTGGAAGTGAAATGCTTTATCAATTCTGTGAAGTATGACTCTTTGATCTCACCACACAAATGGGAAGTGAACATTTGCAAATCCTTATATCTGATAGAAAGAAAAGCTCTGAAGTCAATGTTACCACAATAGAAGTGAAATGTTTCCATGTGTTCCCAGTTAGATCTCTTTGGGGATGGGCTCCAACACTGCAGGGACAAGTGATAGGCATGACTTGACAGTGGGGATCTATAAAAGAAAGAGCATAGCTGAAGCTGCCCCCAGGTACTCCAGGGGAAGATGGTGTGTATTGACCAGCTGAGCTATATATGTGGAGTATACATGTTCAGATGGAAAAGAACCATAACCAATGGTATTTCACACATAGCAATGGAATGTGAGATTTAGCCAATTAAAATCTGCAAAGTAGATTTTACAAAATGATAATTACAAAAGCCACAATATAGTTTTACCTTTGAATTTCAATCTTGAGAAAAGAGCAAGGAGATGAATTTAGTTGCGGTACAATAAAATAGATAATCAATTTGAGGAATCAAACATATATTTTAAACAAGTATCACAAAGAAAGAAACAAAAACAAAAAAAATGAATCAAAATTTTACATTCTTCTCAGCAGTGCATGGAATCTTCTCCAAAATTAGACATGTACTAGGTCATAAATCTTCCCTCAACAAATTTAGGAAGATTAATGTAGCCCACTACATCTTATTAGAACACAATGCATTAAAGCTAGAAATTAACAATGAGAGAAGATTCAGAAACTACACCAACTACTGGTGCATGAACAAGTCACTCTTGAGCAACGAGTGGGTCATCCAAGAAATCAGACAGGAAATTGAGAACTACCTAGTAATAAATGATAATGATGACACATCCTAAAAGAACCTGTGGGACACAATGAAGGCAGTCCTAAGAGGGAAATTCATTGAGCTAAATACCTTCATAACAAAGACAGAGAGATCTCAAACCAACCATCTATCCATACACCTAAGGTCACTGGAGCAGATGGAAATATCCAATCCTAGGAACTCAAGACAAAAGGAGATAATTAAGATCAGAGCTGAGATTAATGAATTAGAAACAAAGAAAACAATTTTTAAAATAGAGAAATCAAAGAGTTGGTTCTTTGAAAAAGTCAATAAGATTGACAAACCCCTGGCCAACCTAATTAAATGAAGAGCAGAGAAAGCACAAATTGACAAAATCAGAAATGAAAAGGGAGAGGTCACAATAGACACTGAAGAAATTGGAAGAATCACCAGATCATAATTCTAAGACCTCTACTCCACAAAATTAGAGAACCTGGAAGAAATGGATGAAATTCTGGACACCTACCAATTACCTAAATTTAGTCCAGAACACATAAAGTCTCTAAATAAACCTATCACATCCACAGAAATTAAAAATGTAATCAAGAACCTCCCCAAAAGGAAAAGCCCAGGACCAGATGGTTTCTCAGCCAAATTCTACCAAACCATCATAGAACTAAAACCACTCTTTCTGAAGCTTTTTAGGAATGTAGAAAAAAGGGAAGGCTTCCAAACTCTTTTTATGAAGCTAGCATCACCCTAATTCCAAAACCTTGCAAGGATGCAAGAAGAAAACTACAGACCCATATCCATGATGAACTTAGATACAAAAATTCTGAACAAAATCTTAGCAAACTGGATACAATGCCATATCAAAAATATTATTCACCCTGACCAAGTCGGCTTCATCCCAGGGATGCAGGGATGGTTTAACATACACAAGTCAAAAACATAATCTACCACATTAATAGACTCAACCTCAAAAACCACATGGTTATCGCAATAGATGCAGAGAAGGCCTTTGACAAAATTCAACCCCACTTCATGTTCAAAACCCTGGATATAACAGGCATAGATGGCCTATACCTCAACATGATGAAGACAATATACAGATCTCCTAAAGCACAAATCATTCTTAATGGGGAATGACTCAAGGAGTTTCCACTCAAATCAGGAACAAGACAGGGTTGTCCACTCTCACCACTGCTCTTTAAAATAGTGCTAGAAGTTCTAGCCCAAGCAATAAGAGCGGAAAAAAGCATAAAAGGGATACAAATTGGAAAGGAAGAAATTAAACTATCCCTCTTTGCAGATGACATTATCATAT
>PVHP010008015.1:0-33609 GCA_004024765.1 Zapus hudsonius | reverse complement strand
AGTGAATTCCAGGTCAGCCTGGGCTAGAGTTAGACTCTACATGGAAAAAAAAAAAAGACATCAGAGAGACTGTCTCATTTTCTATAACCTCAAAAAAAATCAAATACCTTGGAATATCACTACCCAAGTTTGTGAAAGACTAAGGAAAATATTGAAACACTCAAGAAGTAAATGGAGGAGGATGTGATAAGATGGAAAGACATTCCATGCTCAGGGATAGGGAGAATAAGCATAGTGAAAATGGCAATCCTGCCAAAAGTAATCTACAGATTCAATGCCATGCCAATAAAAATCCCAACCTCTTTCTTTACAGACATAGATAAAATAATCTCAAAATTTATTTGGAAGGGCAAAATCCTCAAATACCTAAAACTATTCTAAGTAAAAAAACTTACTCAGGAGGTATGACCATGCCTGACTTAAAAAAAAAATACTACAAAGCCATAGTAACTAAAAAAGCATGGTACTGGCATAGAAACAGAAAGACAGACCAGTGGAATAGAATTGAAGACCCAGCCTCTAATGCAAGTAATATTAATTACTTGGTCTTTGACAATGGTGCCAACAATGTATGCTGGGCTAAAGATAGCATCTTCAACAAATTGTGCTAAACAAACTGGATAAACACAACATGTAAAAAAAAATTAAAATAGATCCACTTCTCTTACCATGCACTAAAATCAAATCCAAATGGATTAGAGACCTCAATATAAATCCTGTAACCCTGAACATCCTGGAAGAAAAAAATAGGAGAAACTCTACATGAGATCAGAGTAGGGAAAAACTTCCTGAGCTAATCTCCAGCAGTCTAGAAAGTCCAACATTCACTTAACCAATGGGACCTGATCAGGTTCAAAAGCTTTGGTACAGACAAAAGTACCATACTCAGAGAGAGCAGACCTCCATCAAACTGGGAGTTGGTTTTTTCCAGTTATAACTCAGACAAAGGCCTAATTTCCAGAACCTATAGAGAATTAAAAAAAAAATTAATAGCAAAAACTCAAACTGCCCTACAACAAAATGGGGCACTGATCTCAACAGAGAACTCACAGAAGAGGAAACACAAATGGCCTTTTCTCACTTAAGAAAGTGCTCAGCATCCTTAAGCATCAGGAAAATGCAAATGAACACCACAATGAGATGCCACCTTACTCCAGTCAGAATGGTAAAAATGGGGTAAGGAATAGGGGGTTTAATGGTTACATTTTTTGGCAATTTGGATCTTTTGAATTATCTTGGGTGGGTCTCTGAGGATGTTTACAGGAAGGTAGTCTCTCAGCAAGGGGCAGGATGTAAAGAAGCTCAAAGAAGCTAGAAGTAAACATCCTTTCCTCTGTGGGCAGTGCAGGAAGGAAATTCCAGAGACTCAGGATGCATTAAGTCTGGGGAAGGGTTGTAAGACCCCACCCTAAGGCTGTATGAAGGGGAAGAAATTCTCTCCTTTGCTGCTCCTGCCTGTTTTCTGTTCTGTGTGTGTGGTGCTGGTGATGGGTTTTTCTCTCTGCTCAGACCTGTGAAAGAGGGCCAGCCTTTTTTGTTGTTACTGACTTCCCCTCAATCTTTAGTTTCAATAAATACTTTCCTCCCCCAAATGTGCCTGGTTTGAAGATTCAGCCCAGTGGCCTGTGGCTATGACATGGGGGATGGCATAAACATAAACCTAAACCAAAATTGGTTTAAAATCGTAAAATCCTCATGTTCATAATGTAACCTATTGAGCAAGTAGTGGTCGTCATCTGGCAAGAGGGGTGTGAACAGAAAGGGAAAGAATCAAAGCCTTTGAAAAATTGATCAGTCTGGCAACTCCTGATTCCAGTCATTGGTTCCTTCCCTCACTGAGCTTGTTGACCAAAATGATCCATGTGGTCCCAAAAAACAAGACAGGATTCTGTCAAAGCTCTTGAATGCCCACCCCAGGCCTGAGGTAGGATCCTGTTGCTGAAGAAACCACAGAAAGCCATCTATCAGCATTGAGAGACCCTGTGAGTTCCAGAATGGTAACCAGCCCCCAGATGGTAGTTAGTGCAGAGCTGGAAGGCACTGTACGAGCTTCCAGGGGAACTGGTCAATGACAGCTGGAGTAAACAGAGACCACTGATATGAAACACAGTCTGCAGCCATGTAGGCTGAACACACTGCCTATTGGGAAAGAATAGCAAACCAAGAAATGAACACTTATGCAATGTAGGTGCCAAATCCTGGGGGAGGCAATCAGTGGCTGTTAATTTGGCCAAGTAAGCCACTCAGTGTTGGGGAGCCCTTAACTGCAATTGGGGACTCAGGGAGAAATGCACTGAGAACCAAAATCTGGGGACCCCAAAGAGAAATTTACTATATGAGTGATTTACAAAGAGGCTACTAACAATGGATTTAGCCAATTCAAAAATGTGTATCTCAGTTAATCTATACTAATCTCACTCTCCGATGGAGATTCTGTTTGTATTTTCCAGAAGGCAGCAAGAGAGCTGTGGCTCTTCCAACCCGACCAAGGACCACAGGCAGATAGCTGACATCCTGGCAAGAGATGAGACACCTCAGACCTACTGTGGAGGATCCACATGGAACCCCACAGAGAGTGGTGTGATAAGCAAGAGACCTATAAACAAAGCCAGTCAACGTAGGATGAGCCAGTGAGACAGACACCAAAGTTTTTTTTTAATGCAACCTAAAGCACAAGTACAGAGACCCCCCCCTAAGACTTCAACACTAAAGCACCCTTAATACTCACCCACCATGACACAAGGAACTGAGCAGAAGAGGGGGCAGAAAGAGTATACCAGCCATGGTGGGGGAGAATATCCAGAGACATGGCCTCCCTCAGTAACAAAGGTGGGGGGGGGTGGAACCGGGTTGATTCCTAGGCTATCCATAACCCCCTACCCCATGGACTGATCCAGCCACTGAAGAGAATATCCAGCTGATTGGGGAGAGGGAAGAGGGAATATGGGGAGCTGGGGATACCAATGTATATAATATGGATAATAAAGGGAAAATATAGTAAAAATAGTTATAAACAATGTTTTAAATAACTTTCCATTGATTTTTTAATTAGACTTAATAATCTTATCCAGAATAAGTCAAAAAGTGAATTAAGAAATATTATGGAGGCAAGTGAAAGGTACCTAATAATGCTAAAGATTTTAAAAGAAGCATAGAAATAGGAAAATGATGGTATGAGAATCCTAAAAGTAAATTATATGAACAACTAATTATGGATTGTTTAAAAATCATGATATGTATCAAATGTATATACTAAAGATAATAACAAATTATTTCAAATATATAGCTTGTGCTTCATTCCATAAACAGTACTTTGGATAATTTAAACCAAAAAAAAAAAAATAATGGATCAACAATCACAGCCAGATGTGATGAAACAAACCTGAAATCTCAATCTTGGGAGGTGGAAGGAAGAGGATTAGGAGTTCTCGGCTGCCTAGTGAGGCTGAGGCCAGTCTGGGCTAGCTACATGAAACCCTGCCTCAAAAAAGAAAAAGGAAAAAAAATGTTTGAAAACTAGTGTGGGATTATATTTATATACTGTACACTATATTATTAGTCTTAATGTACCCTTAAAAATAGAATTTTAAACTGAAAATTCAATTAAGCTATTCATAATATTTAAATGCAAATACCTAATGGTTATTAATCAAAGCTTCAAGTATCAGTGGTATATTTATTATTATTATGAATGTCACTTCTTTTGGATTATTTCTACTCTTTGCTATTATGAATGATTTGTATGCAGCTCCTTAAATCTGTGTGAATATATGTTTTCTATCCTCTTTGATATAGACCTCAGAATGGATATTACATTTCTGTCACTAGTGTGTGAGGATTCCATCTTTCTAGCCCCTCCTACATTTGTTTGTTTTTTATTAATACCCATATTAATGGTTATGAAGTAATATCTCTCTGTATTTTAACATTTTTATTGATTTATTATGTAAACAGGTATTGAAATTTTTAATCACTTTGATGTTATCTTGTGTTGCTTACATGAAATAACTGTTTTTATCATGCCAATACAGTATATTATCCGATATGTGATTCTTAAATAATTTATCCTAAGTACATGGTTTAATTTTGCACTTTCTTATTGAAGTCTTTAGGAATATAAATGTTTTTAATTTGCATGAAATCAGTTTCTTTTGTCATTATTCTTGGGGTCATATCTAAGAAAATATCTTTTAGCAGAAAGACACAAAGACACAAAGGGCTATACAGTTTTTTTCTTGTTAATCTTTGAGTAAATTTTAGGTATTATGTTGAGGCAGGGGATCAACTTCATTGTTCTGTAAATTCATATCTACTTATCTCACATCAGCTTTCCTCCTCTGGCTTTTCTTAATGCCCTGCTGAAAACCAGTTGACTCATACTGTATGGGCTTCTCTCTCTTCTTCCAGGCTCTGCTCTTGGATAGTTTGTTTTGATTAGGGTCATCCCTAGAATCAATCAGCAAACTTTTCATTCCATGTCTGAATGTGGCTTCAGCAGAGCTGGCTAGGTAAGCTTAATGGCCAGCTGGTCAGCAAGCTGTGAATGCATAAGCCATTAAAGAGCGACTTTGTGTACCTGTTGGTAATCAGCTCCATCATCTATGAAGAATATAGCTGTTTTTTAAAACTTCTTCCTGTGAGTTCCACTCCCCAATCTTAGATTAGAGTCCCTTTCCATGTGCATAGACATCCACACCCATGTGTCTGCTACATTCCTACATATAGATCAGAACATTTCCAAGCCACCTATGGGTGTTCATTATTCAAGATTTTCTGTCTGGGAACAGGGAATCTTAAAACATAAGTAAAGTCACTCTTCTTACTCATATATGGCATTTTTTCTTGAATAAATAATTCTTGGGTTGATTCAGAGCTTTAAAAAAGTTGATTTTGACAAGTGTTTCCAGTGTTCATTAGGATGATCTGGAGGAATTTATTTGTAAATGTCTTTACTCTGACACTCTAGAATTATTCTTGGTTGAAAATTCATATAACACATTGAATTCTATGGCTTATTTCACTCCAGAGACTAACATTGGGTTTTGGTATACTTTGACAAAGCTATTTCAGTAATAAGTAGTGGCAGATGTGAGTATACATGTGAATACTTGTAAGCTCCTTAAGTAGTATAATATTTACCACAAGTAAGAGGTAAAATGGACACATTCTCTTCTTGAAGTCTGTTCATCTAAATTAAACCAAAGTTTGCTCATTTCCTTAATGAAGCTATAAAATTCCTAAGATTTTTAATATTCTTGAGAGAAAGAAGAAAGCCCCATAGATCTAGTGATAACATTGCTTATAGAGCAACCTACACTGATGATCTTGCTTCTGACAAACATCAGTATTATTTTCCTAGTGCTTCTATTCACAGATTTCCTCCTATAACCTTAATGAAAGCCCCGTGAAATAGTTTACCCTACTTTCTGAGAGAAAATGAGGATCAGAGGTTAAACAAAATGGCTTATTAGCTGGTTTGTCACCCTTACCTTGGGTAACAAGTCTTGCAGTAAAGCTGCATGTATGTAAGATGATAATTTCTGTCACTTTCTGAAGGAAATCATGGAGTTTTCTTTATATATGGTACATACAAAATTTTACTTCAGAGGATGACTAATGCAGCATGCAAGCCATTCAACCTACAACCTACAGCAAACTTGCCTTGAGCAAATCATAGTCCAGTGGAGAATGAGAAGCCCCACTCCACCATAAAGCTTTACTCTGCCGCCACATGCTCCTGAAGGCGGGGCTTCAAGGGGAAAGTATGAAAGACACACTCACTCTTCAATTTGGCCTAACTTAAAGTCTCACTTATTCACATTCCATTGACCATAATTTCATCATATGAACTCCATTCAGCCACGTGGGACACAGAGGAATGAGATGGTGTATACATGGCAGAAGAAGAAATGCCATATAAACACACAGCATAATCACTGCTATGCATACCTGCTATGTGTGAAACACAACAGGTATTTTTAAAATGCTGATTGCTGTCAACATTTAAGCCAGCTCGTTCAGAATCAGTAGATCAAAAGTTTATCTCCTTTCAAAGTAAACTTTCTTCTGCAACACTGATGTGGTTTGAATATAAAATGCTTCCCCCATATAGGCTCCTGTGTCTGAATACTTTGTCCTCTGATGGTATCCAGTGCTATTTGGGAAGATTGTGACACATTTACGGGTAGACCCTTGCTGGAGGAGGTAAGTCACTGGGGTAAATCTTGAGGTTTTATGGCAGATCTCACTTCCTGTTCTTCCTCTGCTTTGAGCCTCCATGGAGATGTGATCAGCTCTGCTTTCTGTTCCTGTTACCATGCCTGCACTGCAATGAAACTTCTCTTCAAAACTAGCTGCTTCTGGTAGAGTATTTGTTTATGTTATCAAAAATGTAACTGACACAGAAATGTGCTACTGAGAATTGGGCTTGTTGCAGCTATAAACCTGGTCATGTGGTTCCAAAGTGGTTAGAATTCGTTTTTTTTTTTTTTTTTTTTGCTTGGGGTAAGGGGGTAGGGAGGGAGGAGAAGGAGAAAGAAGACAAGAATGAAGAAAAGTTTGGAACTTTGGGCTTACAGTTCTGTAAGCAGACCTTATGTAGACATTCCCGGGGAAATTTGGAAGAGCAGAATGCTGAAAGAAACTTGAACAGTGAAGGCTCAGCTCAAAAGATTTCAGAGGGGAACAAAGACTCTGCTGGGATCCAGGCTTGAGGTAGTTCATGTAAAATTCTGGCAAAGAACTGGCCATATTCTTCGCATGTCCAGTGACCTTAACAAAAGATGAATTAAAAAATATCAGGCTAATATAATGGGAAAAGGAAATTTAAGGGCAGAAAGTACTGAGTTATGCTGTAGGATTATTTTTCCTTAGCAAAAAAAAAAATGCAGAGCAGAACTATATGAAAAACTTAGAGTTTGGCAAGGAAAAATATGAACAAATTTAAAGTTTATACACTATAAGCAACAAAGCAGCAATAATTGTTAAGCTTAGTACCATCAAAGAGAAGCAGGGGGTCAACAGAAAAGACAGTCTGGGGTAAGACCCCACCCCTTCAAGTCTTTTGTTAGTAAGAATGTAAATTATTTTGAAAAAAGACCTAAAGGGAGAATGTTGAAGGAGTTCTCTGAACCCCAAGGTCAGCTTGCACAGGATGCTACCACTGTGTTCTGAGGTGTCAGCAATCTTTGTGATGAACATAGATGCAAAAATTCTCAATGAAATTGTTGCAAACTGAATTTAAGAGTATATCAAAGAGATCATTGATCACAATAAAGTAGACTTCATTCCAGTGATGGAAGGATGGTTCAACATATGAAAATCGATAATTGCAATGCAGCATATCAGTGGACTCAAATTACATGCTCATCTCAATACATACAGAATAGGATTTGATAAAATTTCACATTTCTTCATGTCAAAAAACCTGGAGACACTTAGGATGTAAAGAATTTACATCAATATAATAAAGGCTATATATGTCAAACTTATAGCTAACATCATGCAAAATGGAGAAAAAAATAGAAGCATTTACACTAATATTAGGAACAAAACAAGAATTTTATTCTTTCCTGCTCTTCAAGTTTGAAGTCTTAGCTTCAGTGATAAAACAACAAAATGCAAGGAAAGCTTCAAAAAAAAAAAAAAAACCTTGGCATAAACTTAATGTTGTATAGCATTTTCCTCTAACTTGAAGTATTTCATCCTGGAGGTAAACTCCTAAGACTCAGGAAGCATGTTAAGGGTCAGGAAATGAGACTGTTGACTTCAGAATTCTCAGGAAGTTATTATAGCTTACAAGATTCATATGACCCCTGTCAAAGGTAATGTAGAGAATATGATATGCAAGAGAGAGAGAGAGAAACTCGAACCACAAATAAAGTTATACAACAAAGAAAACATTTTGAAAGTTTTATCACCCTCAATGCTTAGCCCTTTCACATAAAGGTTGCAAATCCTATTATGAATAGCCTCATAACACATATCATTTTGAATAATACATATTATAATACTATCATTTAATCAGTACATGTCACAATTACCTCTGCAAAAATCTGTTGGAATGGTCAGGTGATGGTAACATTTATCTCTCCTGCTTGAGGTGGAGCAAGTCTTCATCATTCTAGGGAGATGGGGTATCAATATTTTCAATGTGCTTGGAAATTTGACCTCTTGGTTTTACATTTAACACAAATGGGAATGCTAAATGTGCTTCTTTTTTTAAATAAGTAAATGATATACTTGTCAAGCAGCTTTCAGACAATGGTTGGCAGCACCACATAAATACACAAGCAGGCAGCTTGTTCAGGGAAGAGAGAGTATGAGGTATTATGAAGGGGTCTGCTTATTCACAATTCATAAATCAGTTCATAAGGGGAGAAGTTATGTTTAACACGATGCTGTCAGCTCTATTTTTGCCTCAGGCAGTAAACTCGGGATAATATATGACACTGTGAAATGGTTTAAACCACTAATCCCACTGCTTTTATTTATAGAGATATATGTGGGGAGATACATACTGTTTCACACAATACGCTCTGGTCATTCAGAAGTAAAAGGCCTCCCAAGCTTTGGACCTTGTATTTACATTCCGCATTATGCTATTGTTATTGAACATTGTCCCAAGAAAGGTCGGGACCAACTGAAAGCATTGCTCATCTATTAATTCTGACCTGGACATTGATATGAAATTCTACATTTTGGTTGGTCAAGCTACACTAAATGGGCCAACACTGTCAAAACAAGACTGTGAATAAAGGAAGCATAGCACCGTTTGTTTTAAATTCCTCAAAAAAAAAAAAGATTACTTTAAAAAGTAATTTTGTTAGTGTTTCTGGCTAAAAGAAATGTTACTTCTAAATTATAATCTAAATATAAATTAAAACAAGAAGCATAATCCACTCATTTATAAAAGAAAGATGATGAGTTTGGCATAATTTTTAAAGTTACATTTACATGTTTAAGAGCTAAGAACAGCTGGATAGCATACATATTTTTTACATTAATCGTATGCATTTGCTTTTCAGTCTATAATTAGTCTGATGTTTAATTTAGTAAGAAGTTGAAATATTACTAAGGTTCATAGCATTTTCCTAATGAGACTCAGTATAATCCAGAAATACAATGGGTGCTTTCCTTCTTTGCTGGTTTATGGAGGGAGGATACCAGCTGTACAGCAGTATTTGAACTAACTCTCAAAGTTCTCTAGATTGCAACCAAGAAATAAAATTTGGGGCTAGAGACATGCTTCAATGGGTAAGTAAGCTTCCTGAGAAAGCCTAAAGCACTAAGGAGGCCTGAGACCTGATGATCCTGTGGCCAGGCATGTCTGTACCCCAATCTCTCAGGGTGGAGCAGAAACCCAGGAATTGCTGTAATTTCATCAAAAACAGCAAACTCTGTTGTCAATAAGAGGCCCCAGATCAAATCAAGAAGGTCAGAAGCATGATGTTGTGTAACCATCCAATATCGGGATCCAGTCTAAGGTTGCCCAGGCTCAGACAAGCCTATCTCCAGCACAGGCAAACACAGGAGCACACACAACCAAAAAAGTAAAAGTACTTCACATTTACTGAGCATGCATGTGTCAGATGATAGTCATGATTTTGTTATACAATTTAGCATTCACAATAAACTTATAAAGTTGACATCGTTACTATTGACATTTCACATATCAGAGAACCAGCAAGATAAGCAAAGAAAATTCTAAGATATTTGGAGAAAGCAGAGACCACTGATATACAATATAGATGGTTGTCACAAGAATGCTGAACACACACCTGTATGGAAGAGACCAGCAAGTCAACAAATGCTCATCTGTGTAATAGTGATGCTAAACCTAGGAGGGTAATCAATGGTTTACTGATTGGGGTAATCAACAGCTTACTGATTGGCTAAGAGATCCGCTTAGTGACAAGGAATCCTTATCTGGAAATGGGATCCATGGCATAATCCTATGGGGACCAAGAACGGGATTCCTAGAGGAAATTCCCACTACCAGAGAGCTACAGAGAGGGTACACCTATTAGGAGCTAGCCAAGATAGCAATGTTGTCTCATTAAACCTATATTGATCTCACTCTCCAATAGAGATTCTGTTTGTATTTTTCAGAAGGCATTGAGAGAGCCAGGGACAACCCACAAAGACATTGGATGATAACTGATATCCTGGCAGGAGACAAACCACATCCAGCCTTCACACAAGGCCCAAATGAAACATATGAGATAGTGAGGAGACAAACAGGAAACCAATCACCACAGCAAGTCTGATAACCAATGAAAGGTGAATGGAGACAGATATCAATGATACCCAACACAACCCATGGCAAAGATCCAGAGATACTTAAGATCTCAACAACAAAGCAGACTCAAAACTCACCCACTATGACTCAGGGAACTGAGTGGAAGAGAGGGTGGATAGAATGTAAGAGCCATGGTGGGGTATAATATCCAGAGACATTGCCCCACCCCCCAGCAACAATACACAAGGGGGAAGAAAAAAAATGAAAAACTGACTACCTCTGGTGCAGTTCATACCTATGGACAGATCCAGTATGTGCACAGAGGAAGGACCCCAGTAGGTAAGGGACAGAGAGGAGGGAAACCGGGACACATTCACAAGATTTTCTCATACAATGTATATACTTATTTATAATAAAGATATTTTTTTTTAAAAAAAAGAAGATTCTAAGATTTTGAGGTTTACTTGAAAAGTTGATAGGCTGCTCGCTGATTTAAAGCATAGACCATCTTTCACCCGAGTGTGGTTACATTACTACCTTTAGGCATCATATATTTCACTCTTTTAATAGTGCAAAGACAGCGCAATGCACATTCCTTTCATTGTTCTACCCATTCATCATTTTCAGCAACTGATGAATCACTTTCAACAAGGAACCCATCAGTCTTCCGAGTAAATGCAAAGGGCGCTTTCCCTTATTGATGTGTGATCACCATCTAGTGGTGACTGCGCAGTAACAGCAGCATATTCCCTGATACTATTCTTAAGCAGTGCTCTGATACAGAACTCCTATTAAGGAACTTAAAAAACTATGTTCAAGAAGCCAGCATGCAGGGCGTGGTGGCGCACACCTTTAATCCTAGCACTCGGGAGACAGAGGTAGGAGGATCACCGTGAGTTCAAGGCCACCCTGAGACTACACAGTGAATTCCAGGTCAGCCTGGGCTAGAGTGAGACCCTACCTCGAAAAACCAAAAAAAAAAAAAAAAAAAAAAAAAAAAAAAAAAAAAAAAAAAAAAAAAAAAAAAAAAAAAAAAAAAGAAGAAGCAAGAAGCTTATCAGACTCAAAACTCACCCACCTTGACTCAGGGAACTGAATGGAAGAGGTGGCAGAAAGATTGTAAGAGCCATGGTGGAGGAGAATATCCAGAGTCATTGCACTCCTCAGCAACAATACACAAGGGGGAAAAAAAAGAAAAACAAAAAAAAAAAAACTGCTACTGCTGGTGCAGTTCATAACTCAGATCCAGTATGCACACCGAGGAAGGACCCCAGTGTGTAGGGGACAGAGGGGAGGGAAACGGGGACACCTTCTCAAGATTTGCTCATACCATGTATATACTTATTCATAATAAAAATATTTTTTAAAAAGGAAAATACAGATGATTAAATAAAAATAAAAAATAAACAAGCATACTTCCAGAAATATGAGTCAATGATAACTAATATGAGTCCTACCTACACTGGCTTGATAAAGTCGTGGGAGGTTCTTTTGTGAGAATTGTTTTTAAAATGCATCAATTTGTATAATATTTAAGTTGTATTTTTCTCACTTATTTTCTTTTTTGAAATATAAAGTATCAATATCACAACAACATGAACATAATCTTTGCTAATACAATGTATCTAATTCTGGACAATAAAGATATCAATTTTAAGAAAAGAAAAGAAATTTTGGCCAATATTTTTTAGAATAAATGTTAACTGGAGAAATAAGTAGGTTTTCATACATGTGAGGGCTTGGAAAATGGGCACTTTCTCCTGGTTTAGCTTGTTCATGTGAATCTACGTTCCTCACTTTAATTCCTATAAGCACAAAATCTTTTGATCCATTTAGCTCAATGGCATACAGTTTTTATAGTCAAGTGATAGATCTTTGTTTCCAACTGTTTCAAAATTCATTTCTGTTGCCATTTTCAACACAGGAGGCTTGAAAATATTATGCAAACATCTGTGGTTGAAGGGACATAAATGCTCGATTTTCTGTTACCATTTCAAGTAAGCTTCAATATCTATTAATATATCATAAAGAAGGTCCTTAAAGTTGAATTAGTTATATATTCAAGTGTAAATCTTGCCATTATGCATTGCATTTTTAATGGAGCTTAGTTCCATTTCCACATTTTAAAAAACTGTTTCCATTATATTTGTGGAATGGGTTGTCATGTGAATACTATATGTGTTAGGCTTGAAATGATGTTTATGTATTATGTTTAAACCCAATAATCCTTTAGTTTTGTCATACTTGGAAATTTTAATAAATGTAAATTAAATTTTACTTTCTTTTTTGTTTTGCTTTAGTGGAAAGTGCTGTAAACATAGTCATGGAACTCTTAAAGACAGGAACTGAGATTTCCCACTTGACTAGTTGAAGTGCAGAGGAACATAGTAAGACATCTCTGAGCATGGGTCTAAAGTCCTTTCTAGAGAGCATGGACCCATGCTGGGGTCTCCTTGAATGAGGAGAACTCTACCCCATAGGTGGGTGGTCCAAGTAGAATAGGTGGGGGGAAGGAGAAGGCTGCTGCATGCAGGCATCTGCTGCCCCTGCTTCCTTCTGCTGCCACGATGTGAACCACCATGGCAGGACATGCCCCCTGCCACAACAGAGCAAGACCTCTGAAACCTGAGCTAACATCATCACTCCTCCCAGAAGAAAATGTGTTACAGGAATGGAAGTCTGACTCATCTCCGCAACAGGACTTTACAAACACAGCCTCTTCTCAAGATCTTCAATGTAGTCTGAATTTCTGCTGCATTTTGGCCAATACTGATAATTTTAAGCTTCACAGAAAATCTACTCATTTAAACTCTTAATGTATATGTAGAAATAATTCCTTCTAAGTTGTCAAGGTGCATATTTCTGCTTCCTTACTTTTATTTCTCCAACAAGTTCTCAAACTGGCTACTTATTTTACCGGAATTCTTTTTCACAATTTTTTGCATAAAGAGGACTTCCTGATATATAGATATTTATTATAATTCATTTTCACCTGCTATTGCTTCTTGTTTTGTTTTCCTTTATTTTATTCAGCAAGTTTACCTTTTGTAACGTTTTTATTGGCTTAGAATTATATATATTAACACAATGATATGCTGAGTATCATAGGTTCTTAGATAAAGCCATTGAATCCATGACGACATTCCCTGTTATGCATTAATTATTCTCCCCCCATGATTCTTACATTCTTTCCGCCCCTTCTTCCACAAATTTCCCTGAGTCTTAGTGGGTGAGTTTATGTTTAGCATATTTATTAGGTTTTAAGTCTGTGAATTTGTATTTTGGACAATTTTTGGCACCCTTGGTGCCTCTTTCCATTGTCCTTCCCCAGGTTATCTGCCTTGCTGCGGGAGTAGCTCTTTTGCTTGTCATCTAACTTCCTTAGAGGTTGCCTTAGGGCTCTAAATGGTGAGTTTGAGGTGAATGGTCTCCTGCTTGGGTGTCCCCCGTCAAATTAGGTCCCTTTGGTAGAGATTGGTTGTCCCCGGTTCTCGTTGCTTTCTGAAAAATACAGAGTCTCTGGTAGAGAGTGAGATTATTATTGGTCAATTGAGACATATACAATCTAGGTTGGTGAGCGTTTGGCGGGTGTAGCCTTGCTGAGGACCTAGGGTTAGTGAGGACTTCCCCACGTAGATGGGGTTCTTGGTCCCCCTTCAAGGTTGCCTTGGGTCCCCTTACCAGTCAGGGGTTCTCTGCCTCTGAGCGGATCTCATAGCCAATCAACCAGCTGTTGATGACCCACCTAGGTTGGGCGCCACTATTGCACAGATGGGCGCTTCTTGACTTACTTGTCTGTGCCATTATAACGGTGAGTTCTGCACTCAGGCCATCAGTCAGTCAAATTTACCTTTTTATTTGCACTCATAACTCACTTTATCCACTCAGCAAGCTTAATATTGAAGTTTTTTATCTGTGAAATTTACTCTGAGTACAGTTTCAGTTTTTTTTTTTATAAGAACCATGCTTTTCATTACAAGCCACTCCTCACTAAGAATCTGTATATCCTCTTTGGCCTATTTCATAAATAGCCTGTGTTTTAGAATTTTGAGGCAGCGTCTTACTTATAAAGCCCTGGTTGACATTGACCTCAGCATTCCTCCAGCCTCCCAAGAGCTAGGATTGTAGACAAGTACCATTGTTCGCTGCTGAAATACTTTTTAATATTTCAAGATTCACTGAATTTTTTGTTACTAAATTATTATGACATCCTTTTTATTGAACATGGTTCAAAAATTATGACTCATAATCTTTACTTTGACAAATACATTTATGTTGTGTGTTGAGTTGCAGGATGCATGTCTCCTCAAAACAGACTGGTATGCCCAGAAACTATTGAAGGGATAGGCTACACTATAATTATGTTGTCTCTGCTTGCAAGATGAGCTTCATGTGTACCAGAGGGGAGATGATGGCACAGTCTGTAAATCAGATATGGAACATACTATATTTTCACAAATTAAGTTCAAACATCTAGTACCAAGGATGAACTCAACTTGAGGAAATTTTTCAAAAATTAAAATTAAAAAAAAAGATTTACTTGAGTCTTGTCATTTGCTTTATAGATTTCTAAATAAGGTTTTCTGTCTCAATCTAATTTCTTTGGCATCCCAAAGATAAACAAGCATGATTCAAGCACAGGGAATTCAGTGAAAATTTGAAAATGGCTCTGTAAGGGAGTCTTCCTAAAGTCCAAATGGAATGGTCCAGAAAACACAGCAAGAGCTACAGATCTACAAGACTTATTAGACGGATTTAGAAAAGGTCCGCTCCTGTGGAGGGAGGTGACCACAAGGGCGTGTGGGCATGAGCACCAGAGCCTCAGGAGACATCCTTGAATGACCTCAGCCTTTCGGACACCGAAGTTCAGCGAGTTCATAGACGCACTCACAACTGCTTGTTCTCCTTCATATCTTCAGTGTCATTGAATTTTTTAAGGAAATTGATCACTGCCTTCGGATCTTTTTCTGTAGGAAACGTAATTCTCCAAGACAAGCCCGCAGGATTAACGGTGACAGTAAACATGCATTATTGACTCCAAATCCCTGCGCCTTCCCCAAGCTCAGGAGTGTAGGGCACATTAATAATGCCTGTCCTTGCTAATGCGTCAACATGTGGACCAAGTTTCACATGTACTAAATATCAAAAGCAATCAATCTCAAGTCAATATAATGAAACACATTTATCTGCGTTGTTTCTAAATTCCGAGAACGGTCTGCAGTTTCAGAAGGGGAAAAAAGAAAATTAGCTGTCCTCAAAATCAACAGGGTGAGGAAACAGATAAGCAAGCAAGCTCCCTGCGGGAATCGGTTGTGTGCGCGTGGTGTGCACTGACCTGGGGTGAAGGCAGCAGTTTGACAGCCAGTCAGTATGGCCATAGCCCGTGAGAAGTACATTGCCATTTGAGAGCTCCAGCAGCTTCCAGAGGCGGTCCTCGCTGCAGGAGATCATGACGTCTTTGGAGGGGTGCATGATGATACTGCGTAGGGAGAGAAAAGGGTGTCATGGAACAACCATCTTCTGCATAAAAAGGAACAGAATGCAACTTGTGCAAGACAGAGTGGTTCGTAGAGGGTGCTGGCCCCTCAAGGCAGAGTAGTTCCTGGAGGGTGCTGGGCCCTCAAGATAGGGTGGTTCATAGAGGCTGCTGGGCTCTCAAGACAGGGCGATTCATAGAGGGTGCTGCCCCCTCAAACAGGGTAGTCTGTAGAGGGTGCTGTCCCCTCAAGGCAGGGGGACTGTAGAGGCGCTGGCCCCAAGGTGAGGGGAAGCAGGTTTTGCATTCCATGTACACCCAGGACTAGAGCAGATGCCTGGTCTTCATCAGCCTAATCTAATTCACTAGATCTCAGATTCCTCATTTAAAAAATAAAGGAGTTATTTTAGGTGACTGTGCATGTCTAATTCTGGATTTAAAACAATATCCAGAAGTTCTTTAAGGAAAAAAGTTATTCCAAGGATATTTTTATTAGCATATTTGAGCCAATGGTGCAATATCCATGCTTATTATAAAAAAAATTCTTTTCCGACTGAAGTCCTTATTCAATTAGGCACTGTCTAGGAAAAGACCATGAATTATAACTACATTAACATAGTTCTGAAATGAATAGTATAAGTGAAACGTTAACTCTATAGTCGAATAGCCACACAATGATGGAGGTCAAATCCATGCTAACACTTCAGTCAAGGACAGTACACAACTTACAGTAATGAACTCAAGATGCATAGGCTATTCTCATTCTGTAACAGCTTTGAGCAAAATGGGTATACAAAATTAGCACATTAGACTATAATTTGAACTGGACCTTGATCATTCTGACTGTTTAAATATTGGTGCTAAACTCTTCTAAGATATTGTCTACAAGGTTAATTAATACCTGAAATTTTATCTATAGCAATGTATTAATCTTTTTAAAAATATTTTATTTATTCATTTTCAAGCAGAGAGAGAGAGAAAGAGAGAGAGAGAGAGAGAGAGAGAGAGAGAGAGAGAGAGAGAGAGAGAGAGAGAGAGAGAGAATGCACCAGGGCCACACCACCTTGTGGGTCTGGCTTATATGGGTCCTGGGGAATTGAACCCGGGCCCTTAGGCACTGGAGGCAAGTGCCTTAACTGCTGAGCCATCTCTCCAGCTGAGCAATGTATTAATCTTATTTATAAAAAAGTCTAATTTCTGACCAACAATGAAATGAGACAGTTGTGTTGAGTATTAAGTACCTATTAAAATACCCTCCTCAATATTAGTGACAAAATGCTCCATTTTGGGTATGACATCTCCACTTCCAAATAAATCATGTTTATTTGTAAAGAAAGTACAGTGAAGCAATCAAATGTCCAAGAAAGCCCTTACATACTGATTTTCTCATGCTATGATTGGCCTTGCTGATTTCTTCTGCAATATGGACTTTAGGAAATCAATATCATAAACAAAGCATGATTCTGGTCCATACTTATATAACTGCAGGAAATATAAGACAACAAACTTCTTTTTCATTATCTAATCCTCCCATCAATAGTATTAAGCACTCACACTGTGAACTACAATATCATTTCCCATGACCCATGCAGCTTTGGAAACAGGCTGGAGTCAGAGTTCAGTTCATGGTGAGAAATTCACCATGGGCAATACCCAATTTCTAGTGAAAAAAAATGTTTTACTTTTTGTTTTGTGTTTGTAGAATTTTAATGCTCACAAAGAAAGCAGAATTGAGAGAAAATAATTCACTTTTCAATTCATCCTAATGTTGGTTTTGACTATCAGAAGGCCAATTCAAGAAAGAAATTTATTGTAACTTAAGCTAGGTAGAAGATACATTTATGGAACTTAATTAGAAGAAAATATGGTGAAGGGTAAAAATGTCAGATTGAAAATAAATTCTATATTCAAATATATACAGGAAGGCCATACAAATCCTTGACGCTACTGAGTATGATGTATGCTGGCTCACAGCTTTCCTGGCAGATGCATGCACACTTGACTAGATGATAAATTACACTCTTTAAGTGAAGATAACTAAAATCATTGATGTCTTTAAGAACTTTGAGAGATAAGTTTCCAAATTGACTTTTTTGAAGGGAGCCATTTGTAGAAGGTAAGAAGAAAATATAAACACAAACTCATTGATGGTCTACCAGTTTTAGAATTTTTCTCTGACTGTCCTTATCTCTTCCACTCTGGGGCTCCCTGTGTACCACGGTCACTCTCCAGATCTGTGAGTGTACATATACCTAGGTGGAGGTGTGTGCTTGTGTGGTCTTCTGTCTATATACTGTGTGTGTAATAGAAATATATGCAATTGATCTTTTTTCTGGTAATTCTGTAAATGCTTTAGTCAAGCATTGATATCCTGTTCCTCAGAGAATATAATTTAATACATGAAAAAGTCATTAATTTCACAGAAATATTTCAGCATACATAGGAAGGGATTTGTGTTCTCATAATCAATAAATACATTTTTAAATTATCCATGGAATTGACTATATCAGCAAATAATATATCACAGTACTTATGATACTTCTCAAGAGTTGGAAATCCTAGTTCAGATCATTTTGGAGCATGGGCCAGAAATAGTTCCCCACATCTAGAATTTCAACTTCATTCTCAAATCCATAATGGATGAAGCATAATGAATGCAGTCATCATCTTAACCATCATCATCATTAGCCATAACAGTATTGAACATTGTCTATTAAATGCTGAATTCTCACACATGAAATAAAAGCTCATGAGAGAAGGGTTTAGATCTGTTTTGTTTGTTGTATGCACAGTCCCAACAGTTGCTGGCACATAGCGACTATTAAATAAATGCTTGTCAAATATATGACTGAGTGGTGGATACTGCTAAAGCTTGCGATGCTATTTAATATGCAAGTGAACAGAGTTGAAGACAGTGTGTAAATTGCTTAGGCTACATTTGGTAATGGATGGGAGTTGACTTTGAGTCCAGGATAGTCTGGCACTGAGACTCATAATTTTATTTACTTGTACTTAATATGACTCTTCCATAATTTTTTATGTATATGTATATATTATATGTCAATAATTCCTTTTGCAGAGCTTTTATATAACATCATGCCCAGTAAATGCTCAAGTCATTTAGTCACTATTAAATCTGAGTTAAAGAGCTCATTTTGGTAATACCAGTATATCTATAACATATATATGTATTTATTTATAAAATTATACATATATAGATGATAGATGATAGATAGATAGATGATAGATAGATAGATAGATAGATAGATAGATAGATAGATAGATAGATGATGGACACGATTACTGTGGATTGCTAACAGGTCAAGTTGACAACAAAACTTAACCATTACACTATCATATATATATATATTTGAAGAACTAGAAGACTTTATGAATTTTAGATAAGGTGTTTATATCATACTTCCCTACGATGTTTGGGAACATGGAATACATGTTACATTTTACATCTTTTTTTAATTTTCTTTTTCTATTTTTTAAAAATATTTTATTTATTCATTTTCAAGCAGAGTTATACAGAGAGAGAGAGAGAGAGAGAGAGAGAAAGAGAGAGAGAGAGAGAGCGCACCAGGGCCACCAACTTGTGGGTCTGGCTTATGTGGGTACTGGGGAATTGAACCTGGGGCCTTAGGCACTGGAGGCAAGTGCCTTAACCGCAGAGCCATCTCTCCAGACCTTCTTTTTCTATTTTTATAAACCTTATGTTGTACATTACATTGTTATATTGTCAGGGAGCATTGACATTTTATTTATTTTTCCATAGAAGTCTCTAGAGCATACATATTGAAGAATATTTAATAACTATCAATTTCATAAGTTATTAATTCACTGACATTTACTCTGGTATACTCAGACCTCAACTTTTACAATTTTGCTTATTTCCTAGTCAGTATTTTGAAGAAGCTGATGAATAGGAGTGATAGCTAACACATTACAGGCATTAGTTTTTTATTCCAAAAACAAATGTAGTAAGGTATACAATGATTATAGTATTTATGTGGGTCAGGTAGCCTCAGCCCCTGTGTTTGCAGATGGAAAGGAGAACTGGACCACATGGAGGCTAAGTGATAATGTCAGGCTATGAAGCCAGAAGGTGAGAGAGTTTCCGTGTCACGCTGAACTGAAGTGGACTGTCTCCATATCTCATGTTTCTCAGTAGAGGAAACCTATGTCCTCAATTGCTTTTGTTCTGTAATAGATAACAAGAGCAATGGATGTGATCTCATTTATGTCTAGTGCTATTTCCTAAGATGCATTTTAATGTTTCTAGAATTTATATTTTTTATACTCTGTAAAAGGTTATAACAATTTTTATTTTATTTTCTGGAACCTTGGCACTGGCTACATTGAGAGTGGTATTGTGACAGATCGTACAAAGGTGACTGAGAAGAAGTGCTCAGGTTCAAAGGCCTTCCTACGAAGGGCCAGATCAGAAATAATGTAAGTGATAGGTAGTAAGGTGTTTGTTGTTACTATTCAGCTTGACCATGGTTTATGAAAGAAGACATAGAAAAAACATATAAATAGGTAAACAAGGTTGTGATCCAATAAAGCTTTATTTACAAAAGTAGGTGGTGCGCTAGATTTGGCCTGTGGCTGTAGATTACTGATCCTTATTTCTTAAGAATTTGCATAGCATGGAATACACTAGCATTCAGTGATGTAGACTTAGGAGTAATAAGTTTATATTCTTTTTAAAATATTTTATTTATTTGAGAAAGAGAGGGAGAGATAGACACACACACACACACAGAGAGAGAGAGAGAGGGAGAGAGAGAGAGAGAGAGAGACAGACAGACAGACAGACAGACAGACAGACAGACAGACAGACAGACAGACAGAGAATGGGCATGCCAGGGCCTCTAGCCACTGCAAACAAACTTCAGACATATGCGCCACTTTGTGCATCTGGTTTACAAGGGTACTGAAGAACTGATCCAAGGTTCTTAAGCTTTGCAGGCAAGCATGTTAACCTCTGAGACACCTTATCTTTGGATATTTTTCTTCACCAGCCTCAATGAATAGAATATAAAAGGGAATATCATACATAGATGAGAGAATTTAATAAATTAGTGCATATAAAGGACTTAGAATAGTGCTAGACGCATAATGATCACTCAGTGAATATTTTCATTATGCAGATAGACAAGGTCCATGGGGCCTGCCTTCCTAGCTTTGAAAGAGCCTTATCAGCTGGTTGTGTTGTATAACTCCTCAACTTCAGTACTTTTATAAAAAGTGTCAAATATAAAGGTTAATTTCCAGGAATGTTGTAAAGAAAAATATGTTGACAGAAAGCATTTAGAACAATTATGTGACTATGGTCAACTCTCGACAAATGCTAGTTCTCCGACAAAAATATAACTACTGTGAATAGCAATTTTACAAGAAACATAAGGAATTTTTATGGTTGTTTCTTTCACAATAAGGTATGCAAGGTTGCACTGAGAGACTGTATGTATTCACTCCTGTTGCTGATACCAGGTTTTCAATTCATACAAAGTGGCTTTGTGATGGGGAACTGGCCCTCATAGGCTCCTTTTTAACTAGACTGACTTTTTCCTTCTCAAAGTTCTCTTAAGAACTTTTCTTCCAAAAGTTCTTAAGAATAAGAATAATAAGCTCCCACTTAATGTCTTCCTGGCACCTGTTCTAAGTGCCACAAAGTCTGCTTTAAACTTTGAATACAAACTTTCTGCTTCCTTTAACTTACTATTAATTATAATTACACAATTCGAAGACAAAGGCCTTGTCACCTCATCCCCCTGTTAACATGCTTGTGACTAGGGTGGAAACAGTACAAAAAAGCATCGTTGAGGTTCAAAAAAGAAGAATGTGGGTGAACGCTAAATCTGCTTCTTAGTCAAGTCGTGTCCTGATGAAGTATCTTTAAAATGTTTTCTTAAACAATACATTAGGGATGTGACAGCAGAGATGTTTTTCTATTTTATAATAGGACGCATTCTTATGAGATACCACATAATGTATATTTCAAATGTCTCCTCTTTAATTGAAACTGTTCTTTCTGAAGGTGGAGTTACACAAGGATATTTTGGAGGGAATATGTGTAGGTGGTGACATAAGCAGCACTGTTAGACTTTTCAGAAGGGAAGAATGTTAATACAAAAAAAAAGATTACCACAAGAAGACTAATTAGACACCCTGTCTTCCCTTCAGATTATTCAGCCTTGTAAATGTTTCCTTCTCTTCAGTTCAAGGTCTGTAATTATTGATAAAACAGAAGATGTGGAGTTGGCTGGAAATGAATCTGTGTCAAAATCTGTGCCCTGTGACCCCCCGAGGACCACTTATCTGCCCATCCTTAAGCAGTACTCATGCTCACATGTTACACACGTTTTCATCCAGCTTGCTAGAACAAAAGCTCATGTGAGATCCCCAAAGTCTGCTCAACTGAAAGCCACAGCTGATGTCCAGACGGGTATCAGGATTTACAAGCCTCACATTCAGTTTTTCTTTAAAAAGTATTTCACAAATATGTGTTGAGACATTATTTTTTTGTGTGTGTGTTGAGACATTATTATCTCATATACAAAACTGGCAGGAGGAGTTAGAGCATTCAAAAGACAAGGGACACAGATTGCCTAAGGAGGCAAGCAAGGATGACTTTGTTGAGGATGGATGAGGAGTGGGGACATTCTAGATCGTGTAAGGTCCCAGAGACTGAGGAAAGAAGGCAGATTTGTCCCAATTAAAGTCAGTTTTTAAAAACATTTGTTTTCAAGGAGAAATGGAGGGAGGGAGAGAGGGAGCGAGGGAGGGAGGGAGAGAGGGAGGAAGGGAGAAAATGAATGAATATCCTGTGTCCTTGGGCTTTCTGCTACTGCAAAAGAACTCCAGATACATGTGTATAGAGGTGACCCAGGAAAATGTACCCAATCCACTCTACCTACAGTCATCACAATTGCTATAGATGCCATTTTTACTCCCATTCTCATGACTATATTCAGGAAAAGTCAACTCCTGGAATCCTCATCATGAAAAATATTAAGGAGATAATATACAAAGTGTCAAGGTAAATGAAATACAAGCCACAAAAAAAATAGTGCGCAAAGCACAGGAGGCAGAAATCTGCCAAAATCAGATATTAAATCTCATTCATTTTCAGAAGATAGCTAAGAAAATGTAAGTTTAAAAAAGATATGTAATAACATTTTTATGGTGCTTTAAGTTTTGAAAATAGCAATATTATAAAATTTATTTAAGGTAGAGTAGTATTTATATTGCTAGGATCGAGAATGTAGCACACTAAATCTCACTAAATAAATAAGACATTTCTATAGTTGTGCATTAATTAGGGAGTCAGAAATCAAAAACACCATTTTCTTTTTCTGTTCAGGGTTCTTCTAGCCTTATGCATATGGAGGATGTGGGGGTCACGGAAGGGGTGGCAGTCCTTCCCTTGCAGCACTACCTGTCTGGCAAGATAAGAAGCAGCAAAGACCTAAGCAGTGACTGAAGCCTAATAAATATGAAACTGATTTTATGATTTAAATTCCTAGATTTCTATAAATCACTATATTCTTCTACATTACCATTTACAGACTTATTCCAGAATCGTTTTACACAATATATATTATTTGGACCATTTTTATCTTGATGAAGAAGTAATTTTTTAATAATCATGTTTTATTCTTAATTCAGAAAAAATATACTTTCAAGTTAAGTTTTAGTTTAAGTTCAAATGACATGCGTTCTCTATGGATAGTCTTTAATTTGGAAAAAGTCAAAGTTTAGCTAAACTTTAAGAAGTTAATGAATAAAGAAGGCTACTTTTTGTCTTTCTACATGTTAATATGAATGTTCTCTTGACATTTGTATACTTGCTTTTTATAAGAAAAGAAACATCCCAAATGAAAATATAAGGATTGATATTATATAATACCCAACTAAATGGTATTCATGAAGAGTCAGCATATGTCAGACAGGAAGCCTGATATTCTTTCCTAAAGTTCTGTCACCCAGACCTCAGCACTATACCTCTGACTCTACTGTCATTTAGGGTGTTTGTTTCTTCAGCTTAAGGAGTTAGGATCTTCCACTGGTGAGAGCAAAGCCAGGCCCCTCCCAATTACCTCCCCAATAGAAATTCTTAAGAATGGCCTTGCTGACCTTCAAAAGCCTTTTATGTTTATGTTTCTACTTATTGTACTTAAAATGTGTTAGTTATCTTTTCTCTTGTTCTTCCATCTATAAAATAAAATAAATAAGTTTTAGAAAATAAAATAAAACAAAGTTCTATAAAATATAATGAAATAAAATAAAGTAAATATGTTTTAAGCAATGACTATGTTTTACCATTTAAACAGGCTGGAGAGATGGCTCAGCAGTTAAGCTCTTGCCTTGAGAGTCTAATAATCCAAGTTTGATTCCCCGGTACCCATGTAGAGCCAGATGCACAACGTGGCACATACATCTGGATTCTGTTTTCAATGGCTGGAGGCCCTGGTGTGCCCGTTATCTGGCTGTCTTCTATCTCTCTCTACTTGCAAATATATAATAAAGGAAACATTATTATAAATTTAAAAAATGGCATTATGAGCCTTGTTGTTGCATGAGTTAACATGACCCATGCCCCCCAAAAACACACACACACACATAGAGTTTATGGGATTTGGAATGCTGTATAATACCAACTGAGACAGACAGAAAGATTTTATAACCAAAGTCTCTCCTTTTCTCTTGTCTCCCACCTTTTTCTCTCCCAAATTAAGTCATGGAAATGAGATTTCTTCTCAATGCATCAAGGAAGATATATTGATTACTTTCCTCATTGCTGTGATTAAATGTCTACAAATAGGCCACTTAAGGCAGAAATGATTTATTTTGGCTAATGTTCCAGAGTCTGCAGTCCCCATGGCAGGGAAGGCAAGGTGATAGGAGCCTTGGCAGGCAGCTGGTTGCATGGAGTCCACAGTCAGGAAGCAGAAAGCCACAAGTCTTCATACTTTCCTTGCATTCTCATTTGTACTTAGCCCTGGATCCCATACCATGGGGTGGTGATGCCCATAATTATGGTGTGTCTTCTCCCTCAGTTAACATAATCTAGAAACTTCCTTGCAGACCTGCCCAGATATGTGTCTCCTAGCTGATTGTGGAGCCAGCCAATCAAGTTGACAATAGAGATTTGTCATTACAGCAGGTCACAGACTTTGGAACTTCCTCCTCAGAACAAGCCATAATAAAGCCTTCAAACAACATTCTCTTCTTTCTTCTCTTTTGGAGATTCTAATACCCCTTCCGTCCTACCATACACAGATGGAGGTGGGAAGAATGCACACAGTCAGGCCTTGGTAACGCTGCACCTGTCACAATTTCCTCCTTTTGTCCAATAATTTTTCTATATGTGTTGCTGTCTGCTACCCATTCTTATTCATTCTAAACCAAGCAATAAAGAGGAAGGAAGATCTGGGTGTGGTGGCACACACTTTTAGTCCCAGCATTCTGGAGGCAGAATTTGGAGGATTGCCATGAGTTTGAGGCCACCCTGAGAATCTGAGACTACATAGTGAATTCCAGGTCAGCCTGGGCTACAGCAAGACCCTACTTCAAAAAAGAAAAAAAAAGAAAGAGGAAGATGTAGAGATTGAAGAGAGAGAGAAAGAGAGAAAGAGAGAGGGAGAGGGAGAGAGAGAGAGAATATGGGATAGGCATGGGTCATATGCCTATAATGTCAGGACTTGTAAAACTAAGGCAGTATGTTTGCTCGGGGTACATAGCATGACTAAATGCATAAATTGTTATGCTTTTCTCTTGTTAGCCTATCTGTTGTTACAGGAGTATCAATGGCTGTGACCTGTAGGATGGATGAATAAAGATAACATTTCTTTGGTAATCAGCCCCCAGATGGTAGACTCTTGGACCCCAAAGGAGAGATGATGCACTATGCCAGTGACTTATGGAGGGGCTACTAAAAATAGAATCTAGCTAATTCAGAAATGTGTATCTCAGTTAACCTATACTGATCTCACTCTCAGATGGTGATTCTGTTTGTATGTTTCAGAATGCAGCAAGAGAGCTGTGGCTCATCCAACCCTACCAACGAACCACAGGCCAATCGCTGACATCCTGGCAAGAGATGAGCCACATCAGACCTACTGTGCAGGATCCATATGGAACCCCGTAGAGAATGGTGGGATGAACAAGAGACCCATAGCCACAGCCAATCAGTCAACACAGTATAAACCAGACACCAACGATTTTCAATACAACCTAAAGCAGAAGTACAGACTCCTAAGACCTCAACAATAAAACAGCCTTAATACTCACCCACCATGACTCGGGGAACTAAGCAGAAGAGGGGGCAGAAAGATTGTGAGAGCCATGGTGGGGGAGAACTCCCAGAGAAATCGCCCCCCTCAGTAACATCATACTAGGGTCGGCAGAACCAGGCTGACTCCTAGGCTATCCATGGTCTCCTGCCCCAAGGACTGATCCAGATGTCCCACAGAGGAGGCCCCAGCTGATTGGGGATGGGGAAGAGGGGAATTGGGGAACTGGGGATAACAACTCATTAACTCATTGTCCATTGAATGTAACTCATTATGGATAATAAAAAAAGATAACAGTTCTTTATCCACCTCTGTCATCTAAATAATATAATTTAGATTTTCGCCATAAATGGTTGAATGGTCTAGCATGTAAAAGAAATTCTATTATAAAATTTATAAATTCTAAAGGCAGATGAGGTCAGGCATCACAATTTTGGTATGAGGAATGAGAACAATCAGTGAAACGGGTTAACTCTTTCAGGATTTATGAGCATATCTCTGGGAACCTTCCTGCCACCTTAGCAGCTGAACATTCTAGGCTGCAAAGTTTCATATACACTGTGCTGGGTAAGTTTGAGAAGTTATAGTACACATTTATGTTCTTAAGAAACCCATTTCCATGATAAAGTTTATTTGGTCATTTCATGTCTCAGCAATCTACAAGAATTCTGTATTGTTATCATATGAACATTTTCATTCCTTGTCCCTTAAATATATTTGTGACACAGAATTGATTTCAATGCTGTTTTCTCATGATAAGACATTTTTCATGTCAAATCTCTTTTCCGAGAGGTATTTAAAAATATGAGAATCATATAATCAAGAAAGAAAGAATTACTATTTATGAAATAGATTTGTGAATTAACAGGTAGAAATATAGTACATGATTCTTAACATGGCCCCGACTGATGCCACCAAGCCAATATAATGTGGAATGATACTAAAATATTGATAATTTTACTATCTTTTTGAAGAACATACTAAGAAAGCAAAAATTAATCATTGCTAGGTATTATTAGTGAAATATACTCACTTAAATTCAGCACTTTTTCACAAAATATGGCTTGAATTTAACAGACATGAAATTAACATAAATCATCTATCAATATGAGTCTCACTTCCTATGCTACAGAAAAATGTTTTATGCTTGTTTCCATCACCATATCTGATTTGGGATTGATGGAAACAGATGTGAGTGACCAAATTTCTGAGTATGCATTTATTGAGCAAAACTGGTGATGTTGGCCAGGTGCACCTGCACCAGTGGCCAGTGACTGGATGAGAGGAAGTGTGAATGGAACTAAGGGAACAGGAGTAAAAACAGGTTTTGCAGAAACACCACACCAAAGCTGTGCAAACCCACAAACCTAGATAAGTGGAATTCAGGAGTGGCATCCAGGTGGGTGCACCTGGGAATGATGTCAAGCATGATGGAAAGTGTACATGTAGGGGGCAGGACCAGTCTTGGACTTGTGGACAAACAGGAGTGCAGGATGTTGGCCTCACACTGTAATCAGAAATACCTCCAGATAAAGACAGACACTCTGAACAAGGAACCCACTGGAAACCCCCTGTAACCTTCATGCAGTAGGATGCTGTCCTTTTGCCTTTTGCATTTCTCTCTGCATGTCAAATGCTGCTGACATATCCCCCCTTCTACCTCATATGTAAGAAAACCAAAAAGCTGACTTCTAACTCCTTGTTCTCTTCCCAACTTCCTGCTGAGATAAGCAAAAGGGCCAGACATAGCCATCAAGCACCATCCAAGCTAAGCAGCTGACTCCAGCCCAGATTCAATGACATGTTTATTATCTACACTTAGGTCTACCAGATTCAGAGGGAAAGAAAAGGTAAGTGCCATTCCCAATTCCTGCAAGCATCCAATTTAATCAGCCCTCTTCTTATGAATAACTCATTTTTCATTGCAAAATTCAATGTGTGCACCAGAGACCTCCCTCAAAACTGCTCCCAACCTCCTCTATAACATTGGATATGATGTCCATTTACTTTCTGCAGTGTGTGTGTGTGTGTGTGTGTGTGTGTGTGTGTGTGTGTGTGTGTGTGTGTGTGTGTGTGTGTGTGTGATTTATGTATGTTTCACCATTTTCTTGCCCTGAGCAAGGAGTGAGATCTCCAAGGGCAGAGGAAGGTCTGAGCTGGCTTCAGGGTTTCCTATTTCCTCAGACTTGCTTGCTTAAACTCCTGTGGCCTATTGCCCTTTGTTACTGTGTGTTGTGTTGCAAGCCTCTGCTTCTGATGCCAGGTCACTTGGCTTTATCTTTTCTTAATATAAGGTTTTTTGTGACCCACAAAAATCCCCTATTAAATAGCATGTCATTTATTTTAACTCAATATGGTATCATTCCAACCTCTAATTCAATAAATTGGCTGCCCCAATACACCTTTGTCAATATTGCCTAAATATCAGTTTATTTAGTAAGGCAGTTTTCAAAGGGGGGCATGTTAAGGCTGACAATCATGGGACAAACACATTGTCAGTAAACTTGGGCACTGACTATTCTGAACACAGAGTTATATGTTGTACATGCTTTAACAAGCATCATTCTTTTTCTGGCACATTTTTGACAAAATATTATTTCGTTAAACTATGCATGCAGTATTAGCTTGAGCAAAATAGAAAAGATTTCAAAAGTCATGCTCAAACATGTTCAATCACAGCAGTAGTTTGAGGAAAGTCACACTGTGCGGCAGTTACCTAAAACTTCTGTTCCTTGTGTACTGTGGCAGTCAGAGTGTGGCCCCAGAGTTCATGCACTGGAAGCTACTCTCAAATCCAAAGGCTGATGGCATTGGAGGTGGGACCATGGGGAACATGGAGATTAGAGAAGGGCACAGGGACATGCTTAGGGAATAACAGTACTGTGGCTTTAAAATGAGAGGAAGAGAGATTGCAAACTATTGCTGTTACAGTTCTTTCCACCACATTCCCAGCTCCCTTCTCTAGGTTGGACATCTAGGACTCTGGATTATAACACAGATTAAGATACATATACTGGACATGGCAATTAGAGAAGAAGCCACAGTTTCCCCTTGTGAGACATGGGTACAATGCATCTTTGTTTCATGTAGAGCATTTGAGGAGATAACTTGAAAAAAGTACTTAGCACACTGACAAATAATAAAATGTCCCCATGCCAACCATTTGAAATCATCGTCTTAACACTTCTTCCTCACATAGTACATGTTCACTGAGCCCTATTAGAAGGGGAAATTGTCTGCATATTGGTGCCCTCCCAAACCAAAATCCCTGAAGCCGGTGAGTTAGCTTGAAATTGGATAGCTATTTTGGGGAGCTGGACTAGTCTAATTATAACCCTGTCAGAAGCAGGAAGAATGGGACGAGGAGGATGAGGAAGACCAGTTTGAACCCAGCGAGTGCCTAAGCAGAGGACTAGGAACAGACCCAGCTTCTTCCCCCAGGTTTCTGACCTGCAGATATGAAGTCATAATTTCATGCTGAAGTCACTACAGTTTTGGGTAAATTAACCACAACACTGGATCAGAAAACAGTCTTGCAGTGGAATTACAAAGTCTCACAAAGGAAATTAAATTTAACTCAAAATGCATATAGCCTATTTCAGGAATTTGAAACTACAGTTTCTAGTATTTTATATCTTGCGTAAAGTGGCCTCACTCTGTTAGATCAGATCTGTTCCTTCCAATAAAACCAAATCTATTATGATGTGATTTATAATTATACTATTTTGTGCCAAACTAAATAATCCTAGACAGAAATTGGGTTATTTATTATTAAGTCTTGATATAGAGTCTGGCATTGAATTGAAGAGTCTCCTGCCTAAGCCTCCCAAGAGCTGGGATTAGATGCGTGTACCCCCAAATCCAACCCAGGAAAATAGTCTTTCCACAATTCGCGCATCCATAGTTGTACAAATGAAATAAATTGTTAAAACCTTTTAACAACTTACAAGCTTATTTTAATGACAATTTACATAAAAGAATATTACAGCTGTTTTGAACTGTAACATTTATAAATGCCTTCATTTGACCCTGGTAGCTAGAAAGGGTTACTTCATTGGGATATACACAGTATCACATATGCATTAGAAACCACTGAATTCCATGTTCATTCCCCATTGTCAGTAGGATTTTAGAGGTCATTTTCTTTGTTTCTAATTTAAGGGGATTGCTGTGTATGACACTGTATTATCATCCTTATACAACTTTTAATTTGGAAAGCAAATTGTAAAATAATATCTGGTATAGATAAAGCATATTTTGAAGATTACCATTTGTGACATGGATTCTCAAAACTTCTAAAGACAGTAAAAACATAGTCTTAGACTAGCATATCTAATACTACTATTAAAATAATTTTTGCTTTATGGAATTTACATTTTATTAATAATCAATTAGCATATATTGATGGTTTACTTAAAGTTTGTATCAAACTAAATAATTCCAGACAGAATGAAATACTATGTTATAGACTACTTGTCTTAATGATATTACTACTAGCTATAAACCACACAAGAATATTCTAATTTAATCTAATTTAGTTAGAAAAGCAGAGGTCAAAAAGTGGTTAATTAAGATGGGTGTGGTAGTTCACATGGTTCTCATCTATTATCCTAACATCTGGGAAGCTGAGGCAGGAGGATCACTGTGAGTTTGGGATCCTATGGGTGTAGTGATTTGATTCAGGTGTCCCCCATAAACTTAATGTGTTCTGAATGCTTGATCCCCAGCTGATGGCAGTTTTGTAATTGGAACCTTGTTGGAGGTATGTTGTTGAGGGCAGGGTGGGTTTGTGGGGGTTATAGCCAGCTTTACCTTGCCAGATTTTGGCAAGGAACTTTGCTATATGATCTTTTATTAGAAATCACAGCTGACTGAACCCACTATTTTAATTTATTTTTATCATTTATAATATCCCTTTTATGAAGCACCATAATTTCCATGTAGGTTTTGTCTTTGTTTTTATTTCACCTTTTCCATCAGATTGGATCTTTGAATGCCAATTAGGCTGAGACAGAACTCTTGAGTTGTATTCTCCTCTGTCACTTTTCAAATCTATCACTTCAGATTTCATGGGATTAGGCTACTGAGTTGTTGTAAATGTCAAGAGAAGCAGAAATCCTTTATGCAAATGAGTGTTCTTGGCTCTACCCTCTGTTCTCTGACAGTTTGATGGTATTGTGGATGGCAATCAGAAGACAACTAGCTTCTCAACCTTTAGGTCTCAGTTTTATTTCTGATATTATTGCTACCCAAACATGTCAGTTTGAACAGTAAACAGCAGACTGCTTTTGCAAATGGCCCAAGTAATGAAGACTGTTATAATTTTCATGTTATAATTGTTTTCATAACCACAGCAGCTCTCAATGAGCTGTTGACTTGATTAAGGAAAGTGTTTATTGGCTCTTAGAATCTTAAATCTTAAACATAAGTATTGGCCTTCAAAAGATATAAATTACATGGCTCTCATGATTTTGGGGCTTACTGAATCTTACTGGATTTGACCTTGGGATTTTTAGATAGACCGGGTGCCTTGTGCTTTGGGTTTGCTCTGGCCTCTGTGGACTCATGGAGGAGAAATGTGGACTATGTGCATGCATTAGTAACCTTATTTGTGATGGTTAGGTTTCATTGTCAACTTGGATCCTTTTAATTATCTTGGGTGGGACTCAGGATATTTACAGGAAGGTAGCCTCTCAGCAAGGGGCAGAATGTAAAGAAGCTCAAAGAAGCTGGAAGTAAACATCCTTTCCTGTGTGGGCCATGTAGGAAGGAAATTCCAGAGACTCAGGAAGCCATTAAATCTGGGATAGGGTTGCAAGACCCCACCCTAAGGTTATATAAAAGAGAAGAAATTCTCTTTGCCCCTCCTGCATGTTTGCTATTGTGTGTATGTTATATGTGATGAGTTTTTCTCTCTGCTTGGACCTGTGAAAGGGGAGCAGCCTCTTTTGCATTCTGGAACTTCCCCTGTATCTATAGCTACAAATAAATCCTTTCCTCCCATAAACTGTGCCTGGTTTTGAGATTCATCCCAGTGGCGTGGGGCTGACTATGACACTATTCATAAGGTTTTTTTTTATGATTAGTTCACAAGACAATTTTTCAGACAATATGAAAACTTAAACTTTAAAAATCTGCTTTCACCTGGAATTGCTAATAATTAATAAATAATATCTATACTAATAATAATATTAACTTGATTGACAAATATAAGAAACAAACCCTTTCTTTTCTATGATTATTTTGGGGGGGTTCTGTCAGAATGCTAACTAAGGACATATTTTTCTCCATGTAAATGAGTTTTGCTTCTCAATATTACTTAGAATATACAAAATTATGTGTATCTTCACAGAAACATTTACCTCCCTACTCATAGGCAATTCCTATGGTGAAGGAGATGAACATATTATACTAACAGTTTATTTTTAAATGATCTGAAAACTATATTGTCTAGTTTTGGGCACTATTAAGAAAACAAATGAAATGGAAGTTTAGCAAATAATGTATTAAACCTAATGTATTTGTAGTTCATTTTAACAACTCATTTCTAAGAAAACTTATCTAACTGGTATTATATGCAGTAGAATCAAATACTTACATATGAATTGTATTTATAACTTTTGGCTAAATATATATATTCTATTTCTTACTGTTAAATGAACCATAACAAAGCAAAAGACAAATTAATAACTAATAGTTCTGAAGAGATTTCACCACAAATGCCTACATTCAAAATATATAAGTTAAAATTAACACCACAGTCATACAATGGAGGATCCAAATGGAACTCCGCAGAGAATGACGAGATGAACAAGGAGCCCACAGCCACAACCATTAAATCAACACAGGATTAGCCAGTGGAACAGAAACCAACGATTTTCGACACAAAGACCCCCTAAGCTCACAACCTTAAAGCAAACTTATTACTCATCCACCACAACTCAGGGACCTATGCGGAAGAGGGGGTGGAAAGATTGTGAGAGCCGTGGTGGGGGAGACTATCCAGAGGTACGGACAGGAGAACCTGGCTGATTACTAGTCGATCCATGGTCCCCTGTCACAAGGACTGATCCAGACGACCCATGGAGGAGATATTCCAGCGGAGTGGGGAGGGGAATCAGGGATAACAACTCATTGTTTGCCCACTGAATGTTGTAACTCATTATGGACAATAAAAAAATTTAAAAAAAAATTAACAATATAGACTATAATTATAATATATGCATTTAGATTAATTTCAGTCCTTTGTATTATTAATCTAGTAAATGATTCCCTGTATCAAATAATTAGATTGCATAAAGTTTTAACACTGTCAAAATTAAGGTATAAAGGAATATTTTTCAACAAAATTTTTACAATCCACAATTCTTATCTATTATATAAAGCTACAAAAGACTGAAATAGACCTTTTTATTCATTATAAATATAAATATGAATTACTAAACATGAACTTAAAGTCATTTAGCTCTCATATTACTTTGAAAATATTCTGTTTCTTACCATCTATTGAAAAGGGGATTTTTTAAAAAGTGAACTTAGGAAATTGAAAACATATCTTAGGTTTTAGTTATATAAATATTTTTTAC
>PVHP010008014.1:0-54810 GCA_004024765.1 Zapus hudsonius | reverse complement strand
GCTTGAAAATGAATAAATAAAATATTTTAAAAAAATTATGTGGGTTGGATTATACTGTGCTTATTTTTTCTGATTTGTTGCTTTTGCTTATTCTAAGCTTGAATCAGTATTGGCGCATTTAATTGAGACACATTGAGTGTCCTTTTTAGTGTGTTTTCATGGCTGGTTGGTTCTACATTTGTGCCTGGTGGTTTCCGGTTCTTGATTTGGCATATGACTGGCATGGATGTGCATTGGTTTTTTCCAGGATGTATTGCTGAGAATGGGACCAAATATTAGCTTTTATACTCAGTTGTCACTATTAGGTAGCCCAATTGGTTTTCTTTTTTCCTTTTTTTTTCAGTTGGTTTTCAAAGTGACTATGAATTTATTCTCTTAGCAGTATATGAGAATTTCTGTTGCTCTATAGCTTGAGTATTATGGATGTAAAATCTTTTTCCCCCTGAGTTTTTAAATTGATAATTTTTTATATATAGTAAGATTTACTGATTTAAGTGTATGCTGTGATTTGAGTGCAATGACTATATAAATGTTGGTGCTGCCTGTCTTTGTTCTCCCTTTAAAATTATTATTTATTTATTTATGGGGGGCAGAGAGTAGATCTTAACTTTTTAATCTGCTTGATATATCAATTTATGACATATCTAAGGCCAGTTGTGCATATTTTGATACCTTGGCAGGGATGCTGGAAAACAAGGCTTACCTTGGATTTTAGGATATTTGGGGGTTTCTTTCTACATGGTCCTGGGGCTTCTCTTTTCTACATTTCCTTCTATACAATTTCAGCAGGCCTGGCTGGCTAGCTTTCTTTTCCCTTCCTTTTATCTATTTGGTAGTTGAGGATTTGCAAAAAATGTTAAAGCAGAAGCTGTCAGGCATTCTTGAGCAGATCAGGGATCAGTGCAGAGTTAGTAGGAGGGAGCTAACTCTGCAAGGGCAGAAATACCTTAGGCAGCTTCATTCATTGGGGATTAATTTAAGTCCTACAATATGCAGTTAGGTTTTTGATTGTTAGAGTCATTTTTTTTTCATTGTTAAAATGTCGTTCTTTATCCCTAGTTACTGCTTTAAATGCTTTTGTCTGGGGCAAGATCTTTTTTGTTGTTGTTTGTTGGTTTTTGGATTTTTAAAATTGTATTTATTTGTTTGGAAGCAGAGAGAGAAAGAGACAGTGAGAAAGAGAATGGACACATCAGGGCCTCTAGCCACTGCAAACAAACTCCTGATGTATGTGCCACATTGTACATCTGGCTTTACGTGGGAACCGGGGAATCGAACTCAGGTCATTAGATTTTGCAGGCAAGTGCCTTAACCGCTAAGCCATTTCTCTAGCCCTGGTATTTAGAGACATAGTCTCACGAAGCTTAGGCTGGCCTCAAGCTCACTTTGTAGCTTTGTGTGGTTGTTGAGCTTCCAGGACCCTAGCTCCTGAGTTATTGCCCACCCAAGAGCTGAGATAAGGTTCCAGTGATCTCAGAGGCAACCCAGCCAGATTCCTGTATCTTTATAGTGTATGATACAGTTCACTTATTCTTCAGGTCTGAGCGAACATTCAGGCTGTCTTATTTTTATTTCTAGATTTCTGATTGTCCATGAAGGTCACCTGTATTTTGATTTCTGTTATGGTATAATTTTTATTTCTTTATACCTTGAAATAATTATTTTAGAGCCTCTTGATAATTTTGTCTTATCTGGATCTTGAGGTCTAAGTTTTTCTTTTGGGTTGTGTTGTTGAACCTCCATGCCCCTTTAGTGTTTTTTTTTTTTTTTTTTTTTTGAGATCGGGACTCATGTATTTTAGGCTGGCCTGACCTTGAATTTCTGTCCTTTCTGCCTCCACCTCCGGAATACTGGGATTACAGGTGTGTAAACATATACCCACTTTTATTCCATGCTGGGGATGTAACCCAGGTTTTCCTGCATATGCAAGGCAGGTACTCTGCCAAATGAACTACATCTCCACCAACTCTGAGATTCTTTTTAGTTTCTCAAGCCAGGGTCTCATAGTAGCCCAGGCTGACCTGGCATTCACTTTGTAGCCACAGACTGGCCTTGAACTCATGGTGATCCTCCTACCTCAGCCTCTAGAGTGCTGGGATTCATTTTTATGAGTCATATTATGGAGGTTTCCTACTAGGGAAGTGGTTTAAATTTCAGCTGAAACTGACAGGTTTCCTTAGTGTTATACCTGTAATAAGCCAATCTCATGGTATAGTGCGTTTTAAACTGCTTGGGTAGAGTGCTTTTTAGAACCTATCCCTTTGAAGTAGTATTGTAGTTTTTCAGAGCTGACTTTTAAAACAGAAAACTTTTCTATGGGAAGTAGGTTGGCCTTCATTTTAGTTCTATGGCTTTTTTGTGTGGCTTCTGATATGTATCTAATTCATTGTGCTGCTTTTCTCTCAGGTGATAAAATAGGTGTCATAGGCCATGAGTTCTGTGTCTGGCTTTAGTAACCCTTTGACTTACTTGGTTTTGAATAGCTGTTGGGACCCAGCCTGGGTCCACGCTTTACCCAACAAGTAGCTACATCAGGGAATGCCTTCCCTTGTTTGGGGTCTTGGCTACTTGTATGTGTTGAATTTTGCACAGCTTCTCTATGTATTTGGGGGTGAGTGCTTTTGTGTCAGCCCTGTCTGCTGTGTTCAGGTGTTCAGTGGAAAATCTATGCCTGTTTTGCTCACTTATAGTCAAATCTTTTTTTTTTTTTTTTTTTTTTTTTTTTTTTTTTTTTTGGTTTTTCGAGTTAGGGTCTCACTCTAGTCCAGGTTGACCTGGAATTCACTATGTAGTCTCAGGGTGGCTTTGAACTCACTGAGATCCTCCTACCTCTGCCTCCCAAGTGCTGGGATTAAAGGTGTGCACCACCACGCCCGGCTTATAGTCACATCTTATAAAACAGGTGTAATTCATGTCAACTCAAAAGACACAGCTCACCTTAGAGGGGATAAGAGATAGTTTATTCTGGAGCCAAATATAAGTAACTAGGACCCAGGAACACAGATTTAGGTCACCCCAATTCCGTGTTCCAACGTGTTAACAATTTCATGAAGGTTTTTTTTTCATTATTATTTTTTTTTAAAAAATATTTTATTTATTCATTTTCAAGCAGAGAGAGAGAGAGAGAGAGAGAACACACCAGGACCACCACCTTGTGGGTCTGGCATATGTGGGTACTGGGGAATTGAACCTGAGGCCTTAGGCACTGGAGGCAAGTGCCTTAACTGTTGAGCCATCTCTCCAGCCCTCATTATTTTTTAATATTTATGAGAGAAGAGACAGACAGACAGACAGAGTGGGTGCACCAACGCCTCCAGCCACTGCAAACAAACTCCAGACACATTGCCACCTTGTGCATCTGGGCACTGGGGAATCGAACCCCGGTCCTTAGGCTTTACAGGCAAACACTTATATTTATTTGAGGGGCGGGGAGAGAGAGAACACTCCAGGGCCACTAGCCACTGCAAACTCCAGACTCATGTGCCACTTTGTGCATCTGGCTTTATTTGGGTACTGGCGAATCGAACCTGGGTCGTTAGGCTACACAGGCAATCACCTTAATTGCCAAGTCATCTCTCTCCAGCCCTCATGAAGTTTTTTATAGTTACAGAACAAAAGAAAATCATAAATCAAGGCACTTTTCAAATACATTGACTGACCATCAGGTAGGCAGGTTATAGCAAAGAGGGAAATCTCCACCATAGGCTTCAGATGCTATCTGATGACATTCTTAGCCCTTGGATTGGTGGAAGCTGGAGTCTCACTACATTCCAGAAAGGTCTCTCCTGAACACCTGATAGTCTCCAGATGTTAGGTCAGACCAGAGATGGGCAATAAATAGCTATGAAGGGGCTAAAGGTAGCCCAAGGTAATTTGGCTCTGACCTTGCATCATTTCATCTTTCTGTGATCACAGAAGTTTTGTCAGTCCATTCGGCCTTGTTGGAAGTAGATGCAGCAGATCTATTGCTTTTCTGGGAATTTGAGTTCACATTCACTAAAGCATCGAAGTTTCTTCTGTGTTATGTGTGCTGTGGGCAATATAGCTGCATCTCAAAGAGACTATTTACTCTTCCCCATAAAGCAATATGTCAGATTGCAAGAATGTATCAGTTGCTATCACTAACCAAAGCATTAACCAACCCATTGCAGCTTGATTGATCACTGTGCCTTTGAATACCTTGAACTTTAGCACAGTTCTCCCTCATCAACAGTTCTCATCACTGCAATGGCCCACTCTGTCACTAAGATATATTCCCTGTCCTAGATTTATTTTTTGGTGATAGGGTCTTGTTTATATAACTCAGGTTGGGTTTGAATTTGAATTTATTTGGTAGTGTAGGCTAGTCTCGAACCCTCAATCCTCTTGCGCCTCATTGTTTCTTAAGTGAAAGTCTAATTTAGTGTTTTTTTTTTTTTTTTGAGGACATGGGGATTGGACCTAAGGCCCTTATACATGCTAAAGCAATCTTCTGCCTTTACAAATTTTGTTTGTTTTTGTTATCTTTTTTTTTTTCTTTTGGTTTTTTGAGGTAGGGTCTCGCTCTAGCCCAGGCTGACCTGGAATTCACTATGTAGTCTCAGGGTGGCCATGAACTCACGTCAATCCTCCTACTTCTGCCTCCAGCCTGCTTCCATTAAAGGCGTGTGCCACCACGCCTGGCTTACCACTTACATTTCTAATGTTGGTAATTTATGTTTTCTGTCTGTACCTGACTTGTCTACTTAGTGGTTATAGTAATTTCTTAATTTTAGTGGTCTTCTTAAAAACAAGCTGTTGGTTTCGTTGTTTCATTGATTTTTCTTTATTGTTTCATTGATTTCTGTGCTTTGATTATGTAGTCATGCTTGACATGGGTGTAATTTGTTCTTTCCCTCTCCTCAGTGTTTCAAGATGGTGGTTGAACTAATTTATTTATGGTCTTTTCCTAATAAAGACATTTAATGCATACAGCATCTTTGCAATTTTTCTTTGATTTCTTCTTTTGCTTATTTAGAATGGTGATATTTAGTTTCCTAGTTTGGGGGGACTATTCAGAGATGTTTGATTAGGGTTATCTAATTTAATTTCATTGTGGCATGAGAACATATTGTGTATATTTAGAATTCTTTTACACTTATTAAGTTTTGTGGCTGAGAATAAGATGTCTTGATAAATAGTTTATAGACATTTCAACGTGCATGTCATTGTTCTATAACTGTTTAGAGTTTCCTATAATGTTTTGTAATTTTTGGTTGAGAATGTTGTTCAGGTCTTTTATATTGTAACTGATTTTTTTTTAAGGTTTAGAGAGGCTTTATTAGATTAAGGAGGTCCCCATCATGAGGAAAAATATGTGGGAGAAGAAGGGGATCCCCCTTGTTTCAGCCTCATGGCTGCTGTTTTTGTTTTTCTTGCTCTAGTCCAGGCTGACCTGAAATTCACTATGTAGTCTCAGAAACTTGACAATTTTGTTTTTCTGAGACAGGGTCTTATGTAGCCCAGGATGTCGTTGAACTTGCTTCACTGTTGTAGCTGAGTAGCTGATGGTGGCCTTAAACTCCCTGATCTTCTGGTCGTCACTTCCTGAGTGCTGGGATTACAGGTGTGCACCACCCTACCTGGCTCAAAGCTATCATTTTGATAGCTTTCCTTTTTCTTTTTCATACATATACATAATGTACTTTGATCATAATGCCCACCCATTACTTCTTTTGTCCCCTCTCCCTCTCTTTCCACTGAACTCCTTTTTAAGTAGTCTCTCTTCCATTGTGATGTTCTTTTTTTTCCCTTTCCTTTTTTTTTTTTTTTGGTGGCCACCTCTGTCATTCATGACACATGTTGACAGACCCAATATTATATGCAGGTAACAACAGCCACTGTGCAGTCATGAATGCAACTACCACTTTGTCTGGAAGTGTGTTCCAAAACACTCCTCCCCACCTCTGCTGCAGTTAGGCCCTGAGCCTTGGAGGCTGTGATATAGCTGTCTCATTGAGTGTCTCATTCCTTCTCGCTGCATTGATGAGTTTTTTGAATCTTCCCCAGGAATTTCCACTGATTAAAGAAACTTCTTTCTTTTTTAAAAAATACTTTATTTATGTGAGAGAGAATTAATATGAATGCAAAGGACCTTCTTGTACTATAAATGAACTCCAGATGCATGTATGAATTTGATCTTTTTTCTTTCTTTTCAGTGCTGGGGCTTTTCACATGTCAGGTTAGCACTTTACCACCAAGCTATACTTGCAGCCCCAGTAAATTACCTTTTTAGTCATTTTAATTTTTATTGTATTCTTTCCTTTATATATCAAAACTCATATTAAACAGTGAACTCAAGGTTACGAAAGAAGATTTACTATCCCAGCACCCGGGAGGAAGAAGATTTACTTTTGTTACCTGTCTTTTAAGCTTTTGTCCACCAGTTCAAGGAATTATCTTAAGGGGATTTTAAGAAAAAGGAAAAGCATTTTGTGTTCCTTACATGCTTCCCATTCATGTTCTTCATGGCCTGGGTATAGA
Source organism: Zapus hudsonius (assembly GCA_004024765.1). Lineage (NCBI taxonomy): Eukaryota > Metazoa > Chordata > Mammalia > Rodentia > Dipodidae > Zapus > Zapus hudsonius. The sequence continues at coordinate 48,309 of PVHP010008014.1, read as the reverse complement.
TCAGGTTCCCTTCTGGAATCATTTTCCTTTTTTCAGGAGGTTTTTTGTTATTTGAAAAAGTATTTCCCCTTTATTTAAAAAAATTAAAAACGCTTTTAATCACATAGCACTTGGGAGGCAGAGGTAGGAGAATCACTGTGAGTTCAAGGCCAAGGCCAGTCTGGGACTACAGAGTGAGTTCCAGGTCAGCTTGGGATAGAGTAAGACCTTACCTCGAAACAAAAAAAATTATATATGCATATCTTGTTACAGAATTCAAGGTTGACAGTTTTTTCCTTTTTGTACTTGAAGGATGTTGCTCAATTGTCTCTAGTTTTTGCATCATATTTCATGAGAAATCTTTCATTTTAATTGTTCTCAATGATTAATGTATCTTTTTTGTCTTTCTAGCTAATTTTAAGATTTTTCTTATCACTGCTTTCAACAATCTGATTATGATATAGTTTAGTTCCATATTTCTTGTGCTAGGCTTTATTGAACTTTCTTGTGTCAAATTCAGTTAAATATTCACCCATTACTTTTTGAGTTAATTTCCTCCCACTTCCTGACCTGTTGGAGAATAATTACATGTACATTTGGCTGTTTGAATTGTCCCTCAACTCCTTGGTCTACTTATAATTTTTCAAGTCATTTTCTTCTGTTTTGGGAAGTTTGTACTGATATATCTTGTAGTGTTTATTGAATCTGTTAATACCATCCAGACCTATTTTTTTTTAAAATCTCACAGTTCACTGGGGTATTGTTGTTTCTATGTTTTTGTACTTTTTATATCTCTGTTTATTGTATCTAGTATTGAACACATGATACACAGTTATAATTGGACTTTTTTCTTTCTTTATTGGTGGAGGGGCATATATCTCAGGCTAGCTTTGAACTTTTTCTGGAGCTGAGGATGACCTTGAATTTCTGATCCTCCTGTCTCTACCTACCAAATTACTGGGATTACAGACATGCACCACACACGTCATTTATGTGGTACTGAAGATTGAGTCTAGGGCTTTCTGCTTGTTAGGCAAGCCTTCTACCAGCTGAGCTATATCCCCGGCTCAGTAATTGTATTGTATTGTTTTCAACTGCCATTTTGGAGTCTACTATATATTTTTTAGTTTTTCTCACTATGGGTAAAAAAATTTCCTAACTTTTATATATTATATATTATATAATTTTGGTTGGAGGACAATATTCTTTGTTATTCTTGGGGTCCTGGATATTTTGGAATTCATGTCAGTACTTTTGAGTTTTGTTCTGGAATTCACATAAATTAGTTGATAGCATTCCTTTTAAGGCTTACTTTTAAGTTTTGTTTAGTAAGGTTTAACCCTTCCTGTATTTATTTTTTTAATATTTTATTTGTTCATTTTTCAAGCAGAGAGATACAGAGAGAGAGAGAGAGAGAGAGAGAGAGGTATTTATTTTTTATTGCATACAAACATGTTTTCTTGCTTGCTTTTACAGAAGTAGACTAGCCAGGCATGGTGATGCATGCCTTTAGGCTTTAATCCCAGGGTTTGGGAGGCAGAGGAGAAGGTTTGCCATGAGTTCAAGGCCAGACTGAGACTACATACCGAATTCCAGGTCAGCCTGTGCTAGAGAGAGACCCTACCTTGAAAAAATAGACATATATATATATATATATATATATATGTGTGTGTGTGTGTGTGTGTGTGTGTGTGTGTGTGTGTATGTATATATTGTAATTTCCTATTTAAGTTGTTAAATCCTTTTCTAACATTCTTGCTTAGATAGTAATAATTACCTTTGTCTAATTAGCACTCTAGTTTTCAGATTCTTCCCATCTTTATTAAAGTCTATAAATTGCTGTCAGGGGCTGGGGAAGATGGCTCAGCAGTTAAAGGGGCTTGCTTACAAAGCCTGCCAGCCCAGGTTCAGTTCCCCAGCACCCATGTAAAGCCAGACACACAAAGTGGTGCATGTGTTTGGATTTCGTTTGCAGAGGCAAAAGGCCCTAGTGCACCCTCTCTCTCTCTCTCTCTCTCTCTCTCTCTCTCTCTCTCATAAATTTAAAAAAAGGGCTGGAGAGATGGCTCAGTGGTTAAGGCACTTGTCTGCAAAACCTAACAATCCGGTTTCAGTTCCCCAGTACCCATAGCACATGCATCTGGAGTTTGTTTGCAGTGGCTGGAGGCCCTGGTATACCCATTCTTTGATTGGGGGATGAAAAAAATGTGTTTGAGTGCAATTCATTTTGGAATTGCTGGCTCTACCTCTGTCTGATGTTTGAGGCTCCCTTGAAATTCTTTGTATTTAAAGGTGTTTGTGTTTTAGGTAACTGTTTTCTGTCTCTTTTTTCTTTCTTTCTTTTTTTATTTATTCATTTCAAGCAGGAGAGAGAGAGACAGAGAGAGAGAGAGAGAGAGAGAGAGAGAGAGAGAGAGAGAGAGAGAACACACCAGGGCCACCACCTAGTGGGTCTGGCTTATGTGGATACTGGGGAATTGAACCCCGGGCCTTAGGCACTGGAGACAAGTAAGTGCCTTAACCGCTGAGCCATCTCTCCAGCCCTTTCTTTCTTTTCTTTTTTTGGAGGTAGGGTCTCACTCTAGCCCAGGCTGACCTGAAACTCACTCTATAATTCCCTGGCTGGCCTAGAAGTCACGTCAATCCTCCTCCCTCAGACTCCCAAGTGCTGGGATTAAATAAGGCCTGGCCTTATTTTTTTAATTTTTGTTTTGTTTTGTTTTTCAAGGTAGGGTCTCCCTCTAGTCCAGGCTGACATGGAATTCACTTTGTAGTCTCAGGGTGGCCTTGAACTCACAGCAATCCTCCTACCTCTGCCTCCCAGAGTGCTGGGATTAAAGGCGTGCGCCACCACACCCGGTTTATTTTTAAATTTTTGCACATGCATATTATGTTACTGGTTTATATGTGTTTTATAATTTAAGCTGGCCTAGCACTCAAGATCTTCGTGCCTCAGCTTCCCCATTTCTGGGTTTATAGGCATGTACCACCACACTGGCTGTATACCAGACCATCCCAAATCTTGATACTTTAGAGGGAACCATTCATTTTACTAGTTCTTTGGCTTGTATGGTCTGTTTTACTTTATGGGCTGGCTCAGATTATGAGACTGTCTGGGCTGGACTCTCATGAATTTGTGGTCAGTTGGAGGCTAGATATATCAGATTTCTCAGATGATATTTGATAACCCATATCCTGATGTAATCCTTCCCTTATGTGAGGGTGGCAGTCGTAATTTGCATCTTAGCATTAGGGATAAAGTAAAGATTTTTACAGATGCAGTTGAGTTTAATACAGAAGTTATCCTGAACAGGTATGAACCAATTCGATGAGTGTCTGGAGTTCAGATAGGAAGAAGGAAGTGACTACTCTCTTTGAAGAGCTTTCGTATGTGTGAGAGGGCCACATGGCCAGAATTGTGAGGAACAGTGGGAGCTGAATGCCAGGTTCCAACTGATAGCCAGAAGGAAAGTGACTTCCATCCTGTGACTACAGAAATTGTTTTCTACAATAACTATGTGAATTTGGAAGAGGACACTGAGCTCCAGAAAGGAAATAACTCATATGACACCTTGATTTGAACTTTATGAGACCCTGAGCGGGAGATTGTCTTGCTGGATTCAGAATTCTCACCTCTCAAAATCACTGTGATATACAGAGCTATGAAATGAATGAATGAATACATTGCATAGTTTAGGATGGCCTCCTTCCTTTGCTGTTGGCTTGAGTGCATGAGGAGACTGCCACATGAGTCATATCCAGCAAAGTAGTTTAGGCCTCTGTACAGTGGTTGTGTTATTTATTGCAAGGTTCCCAGTAGCAGCAAGAGGGCAAGCCCCAGGGTGTAAGTTCTCTTCACAACTCTGCTTGCGTCACATTAGCACAGTTCTCAGCCAAGATTTGTCTCCCCAAGGACATTTGATGATCTGGAGACTCACAGCTGGGATGGTGGATAGGGAGTGATCTTTGCCATATAGTGGAGATTGGCGAGGTATTCTATGAATCATCTTACATTACACAGGACCTATACAATAAGGAATTATCTGGCCTAAAATAGGAAGCTGGGCTGAGGAGATAGCTCAATTGATAAGTGCCTTGTAAGCATGAGGACCTGAGTTCAATCCCTAGAAAGCACATTTAAAAAATAACCAGGCTAGGCTTGGTGGTACATGCCTTTAATCACAGCAGGAGGCAGAGGTAGGTGAGTTCAAGGCCAGCCTGAGATTACTTAGTGAATTCCAGGTCAGCCTGGGCCAGAGAGAGACCCTACCTTGAAAAACAAAACAAAAAGCCAGGTATGGTGATGCACACTTAAAATCTTAGCACTGGGGAGATGGAGACAAGCAGTTCCTAGAGCTTGCTGGCCAGCTCGTCTAGCTGATTATGTTCCAGGCCAGTGAGTGAGAGACCCTGTCCCCAAAATGGTGGGTAGTGTTCCTGAATGAGCATTACCTGAGGCTGTCTTCTTGCCCCCCCCCATACACATGCACACACATGTTCACCTGCACACATGAATACACACACTGAAATACAGTACAACAAAATACAGTTTAGCAACCTTGCCAGATGCACAAGGTAGCCCATGCATCTGGAGTTTATTTGCAGTGGCTAGAGGCCCTGGGTTGCCCATTTTCTCTCTCATAAATAAATAAATATTAAAAAAATTTTTGACATGTAGAAATTAATGTAGCCATTTTATTTATAAGACTGGGTCTTCCACTTGATCTCAGAGCTCATCAATTTGGGTAGTCTGGCTGGGGACTCCTCCCAGGTGCTGGGATTATAGGTGGGCAATATACCTGTACCTGGCATTTATGTAGTTGCTAGGGATCTGAACTTTGGTCCTTACACTTGAACAACATCTGCTTTATCCATTGAGCCATCTCCCCAGCCCCTCATACATAAGTCTTTATGTGGAGATATTTTCATTTCTCTTGAAATGAAATGGTCTTGAATGACTTAGTTATATGTTAGGCATACATTTAACTTTTTTTTTTTAAACTTGTTCTATAGAAGGATTTCAAAAGATACCACAGAAAGACACCTGGCATTTCTGTTTGGTTTCATTTGATTATCTTGGTATGATTTAATTTTATTTTCTTCCTTTGATTTGAATGCCTGGTGGTCTTTGCTTGGATGCCAGATGTGAGTTTTACCTTTTTTGGGTGCTGAATATATTTGTATTCCTGTACATTTTATTTAGTTTTCTTATTGGCTCAATTAAATTATTTGAAAACCTATTTTGTTTGTACATTTTTTTTTCTTTTAGCCAATAGTGCAGTATTTAGTTTAGGTCACAAATTTCCTTGCTACTGAGATTAGTTTGGTGGATCTTGGTTATTTTTTGAAATTTCCAGTCTGTCTTATAGGAAAAGTCACTATTTTGGGTCTGTGTAAGGACCAAGCTCTGTGCTCTTAATTCTTTTGGGACGTGTCATTTTTGGGTAGTTTCATCACACTCTAGAAATGAACAGCAGCATATTTGAGGGTTTTCCCCAGTAGCTCTTTCCTTTGTGATAGATGCATCTGGAGTTTGCAGTGGCAAGAGGCCCTGGCATGCCCATTCCTCAATCTCTGTTGGCAAATAAATAATAAATAAGCAAATAAGTAAACATACACACTCTGAGGGCAGTTGGTTACCTTGTTGGCATGCATGTAGTTGTTTTCCTGAGGTTTCCTTATCCAATCTCTCTTGTGTTATATCTTGCCCCTCATTTTATTTAGTTCCCTCATTTATGTGCATATTCTCTACATAATACATTCATGCCAACACATTCCAGTAGAGTTGCTTTCTGAGAAACAGATGCATGCGAAGTAAATTGAGACCTCACATTATCTTTATTCTATGTTCCACTGTGTTAGTGGTTTGGCTAAGAATTCCAGAAGACTTTTCTGTGTTACATTCTCCACAACTGCTTTTGAGAAGTTTGTCAACTTGCCTCCTTTGTGGGTGATAGGTTCTCACTTTTTTTTTTTTTTTTAATTTCATACTGTTGCCTATGGGGTGGGTCTTATGTCATTCATGGTGTACTAAGCTTTATGTCATTTATATGAAACCTGGAATCTTGGTGGTTTTTTTTTGTTGTTGTTTGTTTGTTTGTTTGTTTTGAGATAGGGTCTTGCTCTAGTCCAGGCTGACCTGGAATTCAAATTCACTATGTAGTCTCAGGGCGGCCTTGAACTCATGTTGATCCTCCTACCCCTGCCTCCTGAGTGCTGGGATTAAAGGCGTGTACCACCATGCCCGGCTATTTTTTGTTTTGTTTTCATTTTTGGGAAGATTTGTGTGTGTGTGTGTGTGTGTGTGTGTGTGTGTGTGTGTGTGTGTGTTTGCTTTTTTAATTTTTTTATTTTCTAACAAATTGCATATGCTTGTTTAGCTCCTTTATTTTTTGGTAATATAGCACCTTGTGCTTGTTTTGAGCTTGGAGAGAATGTTTAGTGTGACATTTACTGCCTTCCATTTCAGTTCCTACTTTTGTTTGTTTATTTTGGGTGTCTTTGATCTAACAGCTGTGTTCAAGTATCTGGCAGTCATTGGTGTGGGTCTTTCATATTGAGAGAATTGGAGATTCTATGTCCTGGGCACTTCTGTGTGGCCAGTAGAGAGATGGGAACCCACATAGGTTGGAGGGACCCCCTAGATCTGTATTTGAAGATGTTCTTGTTTATGCTTTCCATCACTTTTTTTCAGGAGAAGCCTTCAGTGAGAGTCAGTCAGTCTCATTGCCTGCCTTTTCACTGCCCCCATCACAGGGATTGTGATCCTTGCACATGTTCTAGGCATAGTGCTCTACTGTGGCACTATATAAGCAACCTTTTTCTTTTTTTTTTTTTTTTTTACTTTTTAATAAAATTTTTAGAGTCTTGTTAATTTGCCTAGGCTGTCCTTGAACTTGGGATCTTCCTGCTTCAGCCTGCTTAAGAGCTTTGGGTTTGGGCCACCAGGCCTTGTGTTCCGTAGATCTTGCCAAACAGCTAAGAGCAGGCTGAGGTTATTTGTGGGAGCTTTAGTAGTCATGCTAGCAAGGGAGCTGATCACATTGTCATTTGATGTGTCTTTGTTTACATTGTGCATATTGCAAAGCCTCTTTGGTTCATCCCAACCAGAACATAAACCTTGAAGTTCTTCTGGAGCTGGAAAAAAGGCATTTATTGTCTTACTGGGGGCAGTAGGTGACCTGAGGAGTCTGTATAGACTTGCAGCCAGTCCCCCCTCGGCAGCCCCATGCTTCACTCTGTCTGCAATGGTTTGCGGCACCTCCCAGGTCCTGTCCCTACTTGTTTTGGCAGTTCTAACTGGTTTGCGATTAGTGGCTATTCCTCTGTAGCCTTAGACTTCAGCTTTCCTTCTTTTGCCGAGTTACTTTCCTTCCTGCTAGCTGTATTCCAGAATTCTGTTCACATCCCTCATTTGCTGTCTTTTGCTTCCTGCTTTCTCTTTGTGTTTGTAACTTTATTATTCTACTTTAGTCACTCTTAATGAAGCTTCAGGAAGATAAAAAAGAAGCCTATGGCCCTTGTTCTTTCCCAGGAGTTAAATGTGTGCTTACAGCCTTCTTCATCTGCAAGTTTCTCTAATGAAATTTTTCCTTGTTTCTCACATTGTATCATGCTTATGCAGAATAGAAGTGGCTTGTAAAGTCTCTGGGATTTTAAGAAAGCTGTCCTTTACATTGTCCTTTTATTCTACAACTGTGATGAAAAAAAGTGGGGTTTTAAAATCTCAAAATTCTTTAAAATTTTTGTTAAGATAGGGTCTTGCTATGTAATTCAGGCTGGTTTTGAACTTGGAACAGCTCTCCTGCTTCAGCCTTCTAAGTGCTGGGATTATAGGCATGCACCATCATGCCTGGCTCCTTTCAAGATTTTTACTGAAAAACATGATTTTTCTTAGGATCCTATCAGATTTTATATATATATATATATATATATATATATATATATATATATATATAATTTGCAAGCAGAGAGAGATAGAAGAGACAGAGAATGGGCTCACCAAAGCCTCCAACCATAGCAAAGGAACTCCAGATGCATGCACTACTTTGTGTATCTGGTTTTATGTGGGTACTGAGGAATCGAACCCAGGTTGTTAGGCTTTGCAGGCAAGTGCCTTAACTTCTGAGCCGTCTCCAGCCCCTCTCCCCCTCAGATTAGTATAGACAATAAACCATAATTCCCACATACCACCCTATTTTCCTCCTCTCAAATCCACCCTCCATTGAAGCCCTTCTTTCCAATTAGTCTCTCTTCTATAGAAGATATCATCATTTTTCCCTCCTATTATGAAGTTCTTGTATAGGTAGGTAGTATCAGGCACTGTGAGGTCATGAATATTAAGACCATTTTCTGTCTGGATGACGTCATTGTTAGCAGTCCTCCCCTTCTTTTGGTTCTTGTGTTCTTTCCACCACCTCTTCCACAGTGGTCTCTGAGCCTTGGAGGGTGTAATAGAGATGGCTTGCTTAGTGCCGAACTCCCACTGCCACTTCTCAGCAATGGGGTGACTTACCCCAGTGGTCACTTCAGTCACCACCTTCTGAAAAGAGAAGCTTCTCTAATCAAAAGTTGAGAGTAGCATTAATATATGTGCATACATATTTAAAAAGTGCTTAGAGGGCAGTTTGGTGGGCATAATATGTGCATTTAACCAGACAACAGTATTGATACCTATAGCTTATGACCTCCGCAGCTATAGGCTTTTGGCCAGGTTTTCAGTACCTGGCAGGAATTCCTTCCAGTGGAGCGAGCCTCCAATACAATCAGAGAGCAGTTGATTTCACTCATAACAGACATGCCACTATTTACCAGTTGGCACACTTGGCCTGTTTGGCCAGCTGTAAGGCTTGTAGGGTGTGTTGCTGTTTAACACTGCTGATGACTTCTTCCAAAAGGCTGCATGTTGCTTAGCTCTTTCCAGCATTCTGATGGCTAGTAATAGGGAGATTTCCATTTCAGTTCCAGCTTGATTTCTCAGTGAGCTGTAGCCCTCGAATGCAGAGTCTCCCATAATAGGCACTTACAGTCTAGTTCTGGTGGGTAACCAAGAAATCCCTCCTCCCAGTTTATTTTTTAGTGAAATATGACTGTCTAAACTCATTTGGTAGCAAACTCTCTAGACCGACAAGTTATTTTTAGCCTGTTTCACTTGTTAGGTGTGTACATTTCATTTAAAAAATATTAATGTATTTGATTATGTCTTGCTAGTTATATTGATATTTTCACTGTGTTACCATCCTAAAATTTAAGAATTATGAATTCTAAAACACAGGACTTCAGTTGAGGGATAGTGGGCCATAGTTACCATCAACTACAGACTTTGCAGGTGAGGTGGCAAATCACAGTTCAGAATTTATATCTGGTTGATGGAAACTCCTTTCTTGTCATTAATAAGAGCTCACATAATTTCTTCTCTTTAAACTATAATCCAAGAGTATGTTCACTTCAAAATAACAGCTCTTCCTTTTATTTGACAGCTGTAATGTTGAAATAGCTTTTGAGAATACAAATGAATCTCAAATTCAATAGAACTTTTTATATCAAGTGTTTAAGAAAATAATGAGTCTTAGCCGGGCGTGGTGGCGCACACCTTTAATCCCAGCACTTGGGGCGGCAGAAGTAGAAGGATCACCATGAGTTCAAGGCTACCCTGAGACTACATAGTGAATTCCAGATCAGTCTGGGCTAGAGTGAGACCCTACCTCGAAAAACCAAAAAAAAGTTAAAACCTTAAGGCCTGGTGTGATAACACATGCTGTAATCTCAGCACATAGGAAATTGAGGCATGAGCATAAATAAATAAATGAAGAGAGAGAGAGGAAGGAAGAAGAAAAAACAAATGAATGAACCTGGGATCTTAGATATATTTTTTGGCACCTATAATTTTAAGTAGATCTTTTTCTTTCTGACAAACTTCCAGAGTTGATGCATGGGAAGGAGTTTTGTTCAAAGAGCGTATCTCCTCTCCTGTTCTTGAAGAGTATCTTTGCTCCACCGAACCACTGCTTTCCAACTAGTCCCTCTTCTATATTGATGTCATCATATTATGCAGGTCTTATGTACATATCACCAGCCACTGCTCCTCCCCTTCCTTTAGTCGTCTAACATATGCATACATAATCTCCTCCCATTACCTTATTTTTGTTCCTTCCCCCTTCACTGAGTTCCTTTCCAACTAGTCCCTCTTTTACTTTATATCTTTCCCCCATCCTCCACCATCCGTGCCTGATATTGTACAGATAACAGTAGCCACCGTGAGGTCCTGAATGCAATGGCTGCTTCACATCTAGAAGACAGCATTCCACAGCACTCTCTCCATCATCGGGTTCTTACATTCTTCCCGCCCTTCTTTTCCTCAGTGTTCCCTGATCCTTTGAAGGGGGTGTTAGAGATGTCTCATTTAGCATTGAGTATTCAATAGTCACTTATTCTTAGTGCTTTGAGAGGTTTTGTCTCCCCAGTAACTGCCATCTTGTCAGTATTTTTCTTTCATTTAAAAAATATTTATTTGAGAGAGAAAGGCAGATAAAAAGAGAAGGGGTATGCCAGGGCCTCCAGCCACTGCAAATGAACTCCAGATCCATGCACCACCTTGTGCATCTGGCTTTACCTGGGTACTGGAGAATCAAACTCAGGTCCTTCTGATTTGTAGGCAAATGCCTTTTCATTTGGACTGTGTTGTCATAATCTAGCCTTCTTCTTGCATCCAGACCTCCTATGGTTTATAGAATGAACTTTCTAAAACTCAGGTCACTCCCCAAGTTAATATCCTTTGGAAACACAAGAATAACAACATTTTCAATTTCTCCATGGGGTGGTATCATCTGCTCTCTTGCTATTCCTCCAACTTCCTGTGTACCCAGTTCCTTACCATCTACTACTGAACTCTAGTTTTCTGAGTTTGGCATGATTTCTCATATTTGCTCATCCCAGTACTTTGAGCTTCCTAATGTTTCCCTGTGACCTGCTCATCTCTCTATAGCTGGCTTTTAAAACTCAGTTAAAGCAGTACCCTTCAATGCCTGGCCTCCCTGATCCTTATTCACGTTCTCTACTCTGTAATCCCCTGTCCTCCAGTTTATCCTTATCCCCCTCGTCTGGGCTGCCACAGCTCTCTGTGTACCTGTCACTGCCCTTTGTATTGTAATCTATTGGGTCTGTCCCTGCTTTGGTGAGAGTCTTAAGGGTAGGTCCTGATTCCCACTCCTTACCATTCGTCTCAGGAACTAACATGGAGGTACCCTGTGTTTAATGAATGTGAAAATGGAAAATATAAACAAGTTTCTTTTTAAAAAATAATTTTATTTATTTAAAAGAGGGGGTGTGAAGAGATGGCTTAGTGGTTAAGGCATTTGCCTACAAAGCAAAGAACCAGAGGCAAGCGTCTTAACCACTATGCCTATAGGAATGTGAAAGATCTTACTCACTGGAGTTTTAACTTGCTGTCACAGAAGGATGCCTTGCAGTGGTCTCGAAATGTGGCTGCAGTGGATGGAGAAGAGCCGGAGGACTCAGCTGATGTTGAGAGCTGTGGATCTAATGAAGCCAGCACTGTGAGTGGTGAAAATGATGGTAAGTTTTAGAACAAGATAGGGGAAGAGTTCAAAGCAGTCCCTAGAGTTTAAACCTTTGGTTTTCTTGTGTTGTAGTATCTCTTGATGAAACATCTTCGAATGCATCCTGTTCTACAGAATCTCTGAGTCGGCCCATCTCCAATCCTAAGGATAACTACAGAGCTTCCTCACAGGTAAGAAGGAACATGGGTGATCAGGTAGCAGCCATTGGTTGAGGATCATGTTTGAGGAAAAACTGCATATTAGGTGTGAGAGCAGAGCAGAGAGACTGTGTCCCACCCTCTTTTTGAGGCAGGGTCTCATGTAACCTGGCCTAGCCTAAAACTCCTAAACTTCTAATTTTTCTGAAGCTCCTGCACTGCTTCCAAAGTGCTAGGATTATAAGAGTGTGTCATCACAGCTGGGTAATTCTGTCCATTCTTATAATACACATGTAAACATCCAGGAAGGCAGCATATTATACAGTGGTAAGTATGGGAACATGAGCTTGGGAGGCAGCAGTTTTAAAGATGGCCCTGCCAATTTTCTTCTGTAGTCCTCAGGTTTAATTTAGAGCCTTATGCATGCTAGGCAAACACTACCATTGAGCTGTATCCTCAGTCACCCCCTTCTCCCCTCCCCCTACCTGCCACTTGTAACTATATGGGGAGCTCTTTATCTGTAGAGTGCATGCTTTTCAGCTGAGGGTGATGCTTCATTCAGTGACATTGCTCTGTGCTCGTGTCATCATTTACTAGCAGATCCAGCTGAATATGAATTCTTATAGGAGAATGAGGCAAGAAAAAGTGCCGTTGTGGACCTGCATATGACTCTGGCTCTCTCTCCCTCTGACTCACTCTTTCTTTCTCTTGCCCCCCCTTCTCGCTCTCTTATCCCTTCTGGGAACATAGGCAAACAAACAAAAGAAAAAGACTGGGGTCATGCTGCCTCGTGTTGTCCTGACTCCTCTGAAGGTAAACGGGGCCCACGTGGAATCTGCGTCAGGTACGTGGAGACTTGGTTATAGTGCTTTTTCCTCAGATCTTATGTCAGTAGAGCTGTTGGGCCAGAGTAGGAAACCCACCCTGTCTGGAAGGCAGCTTGTTGTGGTGGTGAGGCTACCCTAAGGTCCTGTATTTGGCTGTCTTGCCACCCTCCTCTTGGACCCAGAGGGAACCATGAGCACCAGGTGGTGGGTTTTGCCAATGCTTTATAAAAGGCGGTGCTGCTCAAATGAAAGTCATGCTTTGACATTCTTCAGGTGATATTTTAAAACCAGACAACGAAGTGGTGGTCTCTGCTAGCCCTGGGCTGTGAGACAGAAGCAGCATGTTAGGGAAAACTGGGGGAAGTAATCTTATCTGAGAGCCATGGGTATAGTGTGTGATGCTTTTGACCAGTGGAATGCTGTGCCTTCAGGGTTCTCAGGCCGCCATGCTGATGGCGAGAGTGGCAGCCCATCCAGCGGCAGCGGTGGCTCTCTGGCCCTGGGCAGCGCTGCTATTCGTGGCCAGGCTGAGGTCGCCCGGCACCCTGCCCCACTCCTGAGAGGCTTCCGAAAGCCAGCCACAGGTGAGTGGCTTGGTACTCATTTCTCTGCCTGTAAAGGGGGACCCCTGAAGGCCTGTGAGGAGATGATGTCATGTGTTCAGTGTCTTTTCCAGTTTCTTTTTTCTTCTTGGGTTACCCTCCTTTTTGGTTCATTTGCTTCTACCTTGTATTTTAATTAATATATTGATCTGAGCAAACTCTGAGCAAACATGGTACCACATCACTCCTTGTCTGTCCTGGGAGGGCCTAGCCTATACCTTCCTCAGTATTGCTTTGTGTTTGAAGAAGTGAAAATCGCTCTGAATGTCTCCATGAAAGAGCCTCATTTTCCTTTGTAGCTTCCTGCTATCCTTGCTCTCAGTATCCATATCTACCAGATGACCCTTTTTGTAACCTAGGCAATGTGTTGTTCAGAAGCATGGGTTGAGTATGGGGGATGCAAACAAATTCAGTAGTACTGAATTCATGCATCTTCCTTCAGTACGGTTATCTGCATTGCTAGTGTGTTGTTTGCTATTTCAGGATTGATTTCTTTCCCTTCATTTGGTATAAGTTTTTTATTTATTTGTTAGACAAAGAATGGGATTGCCAGGCCCTGTTACCACTGCAAATAAATTCCGGATGCATGAGCCACTTTGTGCATATGGCTTTATTTGGGTACTGAGGAATCGACCCTGGATCATCAGGCTTTGCAAGCAAGTGCCTTTAACTGCTGAGCCATCTAGCTAAGCCCTCTTTTTTTTTTTTTTAATGCTCTTTTTTGTAGAAAATTTGTTAATCATACTAGTTTGGATTCTAAAAATGAGAATAAATATTTTCCAAATAGGAATGAGGTTTGCTAATTTTTCCTAACTTATCAGCAGTGTTTAAGATCTCAGAGTCACTATATATATGTGTATATATGTGTGTGTGTGTGTGTGTGTGTGTGTGTGTGTGTGTGTGTGTGTGTGTGTGTGTGTGTGTATGTATATGTATATATTTTTTTCTCCAAATGAAAGTAATGTTTGCTGAGCCTGGTGGCGCACACCTTTTATTCCAGCACTTGGCAGGTTGAGTTAGGACTATTGATGTGACCTGGATGCCAGTTTGGGTTGTAGGGTAATTCCAGGTCAACCTGGGCTAGATTGAGACTCTGCCTCAATTTTTTTTTTTTTTTTTTTTGCTTAGGTTTCAGAGGTGTATAACATTTCAGTTGGCTTTGAACAACCTTTAGCTTTTTTTTTTTTGTTTGTTTGTTTTTTGTTTTTTGAGGTAGGGTCTTGCTCTAGTCCAGGTTGACCTGGAATTCACTCTGTAGTCTCAGGGTGTCCTCGAACTCATGGCAATCCTCCTACCTCTGCCTCCCAAGTGCTGGGATTAAAGGCATGCACCACCACGCCCAGCTCCTTTAGCATGTTTATACATGGAGATCATAACCCTTTGACAAAGAGCTTCTGTGTTTCTGTAGTATACTAATTTACTTTTAGACATCTTCCAACCTTTCTCTAGTTGGGCTTTGAAAAGTCTGTTCTGTGGTCTTAGAGGATAGCGTTGATCCTACTCTATCTAGTTTCTATGGGGAGAATGTCGTCCAGGGGAGGCAAGCCTGAGTGTTCTCTTAGACTCAATAACGATGACAACGCCTAGAAAGAACAGCTGTACTTTACAGGTTGGGATGAACTGGATGGTTGAGCAGATTATACAGAACAAGGTTTTGGGTAGTTGGGTCCTGCCACCAAAGCTTTCCCACCAATTAGCATTTGTTTTTTTTTTTTTTTGTTTGGTTTTTTTTTTTTTTTTTTTTTTTTTTTTTATTGTCCATAATGAATGAGTTACATTATTTAGTGGGCAAACCATGCGTTGTTATCCCGAATTCCCCGCTTCCCCCCCTAGCATTTGCTTTTTTTTACTTTAAGTTGAAAATCTATACCTACTACTACCTGCTTCCAAAAACCATAGGTCAAATGAAGCGCAACAGAGGGGAAGAGATAGATTTTGAAACACCTGGGTCCATTCTTGTCAACACCAACCTCCGTGCTCTGATAAATTCCCGGACCTTCTATGCTCTGCCATCACACTTCCAGCAGCAGCTCCTCTTCCTCTTGCCTGAGGTGGACAGACAGGTAGGTGTAGGTACACAACTCCTCTTCATCTTTGTTTAGGTGGGCTCCTGTTTCTTCAAGTTTATTTATTTTCATTTTTTCCTTTTGATCCTCTTAGGTGGGGGCAGATGGCCTGTTGCGCCTTAGCAACAGTGCACTGAATAACGAGTTTTTTACCCATGCAGCTCAGAGTTGGCGGGAGCGCCTGGCTGATGGTAAGTAGACTTCATCATACATGGCTTGAGTTGTTGCTTTGTGTGGTAGTGTGTGTGTCCTAGATTTAAAATTTAAGCACTAGTCTTTTACTACACTTTTTCTCAAGGGGTGGTAGATGCAGACTTTGCTCACAGCACTAATAAACATGGTGGTTATTAATGGGACACAGCTTTAAAAATATACCGGGGTATTTGGATTTATAATTGTCCTGTGTGTATATATCCATTCTGCATATCCTTTTTAATATTAAAACTGTACGTGCCTATTTCTTCCAGTACTTGGGGCTTGTTTGGTTGCATAGAAGAAAGTGTGCCATGAGGGTGACACATTTAGTTCCATCATGCTGTCGTTTTGGGCTTAGTCACTTTGAGTAAATACTAGCTTTTTTTTTCTTTTTTTTTTTTTTAATATTAATTCATTTTCAAGCAGAGAGAGAGAGAGAGAGAGAGAGAGAGAGAGAGAGAGAGCACACCAGGGCCACCACCTTGTGGGTCTGGCTTATGTGGGTCCTGGGGAATTGAACCCGGGGCCTTAGACACTGGAGGCAAGTGCCTTAACCGCTGAGCCATCTCTCCAGCCCACTAGCTTTTCTTAATTTAATCTTCTGTAGAAGCTCTGTGAGAAATGTGTAGAAAGGATCCCAAGATCGCCCTAGGTTTAATGAATGCTGACAGTCTATTGGAGGATTGCAAAAGAATACAAAATTGAATCAGCAATGGGCAAAGGACATGGGGTGGGATGCAGGGGTAGCCATGCACAAGTTTCTGAGGTCCCCTCTGGAGTCACACAGCATATACATAAAAATAACCCTAGAGGACTGGAGAGATGGCTCAGCGTTGGTTAAGGCAGTTGCCTGCAAAGCCTATTCCCAGTGCCCATCTAAAGTTAGATGCACAGTGGTGCAGGCATTTGGAGTTCATTTGCAGCAGCTGGAGGCCCTGGTATTCTCTCTCTCTCTCCCTCCTTCTCTCCCATCTCTTCTATCTCTCTGCTTGTAAATAAATAATCCTAGAAACAAGTTAGGACAACATGTATGATCCAGCTACCAGGAAAGTTTGTTAAAGGGTTGATGCTCAGAATTTTTATTGGAAGCTGATCTTGTTGGAAGCCATTGCTATTCCTGAAAAGAGCACAGTCTTTTTTCATCAATCTTTTTTTCTCCAGGGACACATTAATATAAGGCATTGGTCCCTAAAGCGAAAGTGGGTATCTTTTTTTTTTTTTTTTTTTTTTTTTTGTAGTAAAAAGGAAATTTATTGGATTAGTTCACAGCAGTCCTACGATAGCAGTCTACGAGCCCGAGAGTCAAGGAACCAGTAGCAGCTCATTGATATGTCTGGATGCCTCAGCAGTCCCAATCTAGCACTGAAGGCCTGAAGGCTTCCTGGGGAGACAATGGTCTTCAGTCCAGGCTGGGAGGCCTACAAAACTTCATTCCAATGCCAATGAAGGGATAGTTGAACAGGATGAATGCACGTCCAAGTCATGACAAACAGCAGCCAGCCAGGGGGAGAAAGAGATTTCCTTCCCCTTTATATAGTCCTAGGGCAGGGTTGACTTCCTGGGTCTCTGGAATATCCTTCCTGCACTGCCCTTCCAGGAAGGGATGTTTGTTTCTAGTTAACATGACTTCTTGAATCCCCTGAGCCTCCTTTCTCTCTTCAATTCAGGTGAAATCTTTTGAGATGGCCTCTGGTCTCACCCAAGAAAGGGGGTATCTTTTGCATGAAATGTATTGTTGGCATAGATAGTTTAGGCTCATGAGTACTTAAGTCAGTTACAGTAGTGGGCCTGTTTGAAATCCAAGTTCCCAGGTCAGCAAAATAGCCATACTTGTACATAGACCTTTCGATTGATGATAAGTAGTCAGGCCTGCTGTGTTAATTTTTTCCTACATAAGGAATAAGAATGGTTCTTTTTTTTTTTTTATTTGCTTTTTTGATAAATGTGTTGCTTGCTCTTGACATTACTATTCATAAGTTTCTCTTATAGCAGATACTCCAACTCTTGTCTTGAGAAATAACATGCTATGAGAGCGACTGGTGAAGACAGAAACATGTTCCTTTAAAAATATTTGCTGATAGAGAACTAGAAGATGTGGCTGGCTATTGAACAGATACTAATATCCTAAATGCATTAAGTAGAAAATTTGTATTTCTCTATAGGTGAATTCACTCATGAGATGCAAGTCAGGATACGACAGGAAATGGAGAAAGAAAAGAAGGTGGAACAATGGAAAGAAAAGTTCTTTGAAGACTACTATGGACAGAAGTAAGGCCCTGGGTGCTGCTGAGTCCTGGTCTGGGCTTTTGAAGGGATGCAAGGAGTTAGTGTCCAAATATAGTTGGTCCTCCTCTATACCTATGGGTTCTGCAGATATAGAGTCAACCAAGTGTAGCATTAAGTATTTGGGGGAAAGAATTTGCATTTGTGTACTGAGAATGTACAGATTTTTTCCTTGTATTCTCTAAAACAGCATAGTATAACTTTCACTTATAGGTACTAGAAGTTATCTGGAGATATGATTAGGATGGTTGGGAATTCTTGATACTCCAGGAGGATCCCTTGAATCCAAGAGACCAGCCTGGGCAATATAAAGAAGCCCTAGCTCAAATAAAGGGGAAAAAAAAACTGGGGCAGGGCTTGGAAGATGACTCAGTCAATAAAGTACTTGCCACTGAGTTTGGACAAAGTTAGATCCATAGCACCCACATAAATGCCATACATGATGGCGTCTGTAATTTCAGGACTGAGCAGGCTGACACATGAGGATCCCTAAGGCTTGCATAAAGTGGAAAGTAACTGAGGAAGATATATTCTGGCCTCCATACATGAGTGCACGTATATATCTACACACATGCACATGAATTATAGCAGTTACCTTCTGATTGCTGGGACAGGACACCTGACCAGAAGTAGCGTATGGGAGGAGAGGGTTAATTTCAGCTTACAGTTTTGAGAGGCAATTTCATCATGGTGGAGAGAAATATGGCAGAACAGAGGCTGGGCATCAGATCTTGTCACATCAGTTGAGAGGTAGCAGCAGTGAGGAGCTAGCTAACCCCCAGTGCAGCTAGACTAATAAACCCCAAGGTCCACCCCCAGCAGCAGCACACCTGCAGGAGGGGACATTTCACATTCCAACCATCGCATGAATATACATGCATATTGTATACTTCCTCACCTCCAAATCAGTCTACAGGAGGGCTGGCCATGTAGTAAGTGATAGAGTGCTTGTCTGGCATATATGAGGCCTGCCCTGAGTTGGACTCATAAGCACTGCAAAACAAAAAAAGAGGAACATGTATATTAGCTATATAGTAATATGTCATTTTTATCTAAGGGACTTGAGCATCCATGGATTTTGCATTCTGCAGGATGTCTTAGATAACAAGGGGCAATAATAGTATATGCTTCTGTGATGGATAAGAATGTGAAAATTACAGTGACTTGGGCCATTACCTTAATGTTAGTCCTGTGAAGATACTATCATGTTGTTCTATGATTGGCATTATGCACTATGCAGGTTAATTTCACTCTATGTCTCTGAGTGCACACTATTCAGAAATAAAATATATGCTCTGCTTATACCTGTAACTAACAGTATAAGCTTGTTTTGCAGATTGGGTTTGACCAAAGAAGAGTCCTTGCAGCAGAACATGGGCCAGGAGGAGGCCAAAGTCAAGAGCAGCTTGTGTGTCCCAGGAGAATCAGCACGGCTACAACATGGTCCATCCACCCGTCAAAGGGACGGGCATTTTAAGAAACGCTCTCGCTCTCGGCCAGATCTCCGAACCAGAGCCAGAAGGAATCTGTACAAAAAACAGGAACCAGAACATTCAGGGGATGCCTCGAAGGAAGCAAAATCTGTGGCTTCAGATGTTTCGCCCTCCAAGGACGGGGAAGCTAAGACCGACTCAGCAGGAGTGATCAGCGCCCCTGGGCCAGCTGTGTCCTCTGTAACACCCAGCCCAGAAGGTCACAAGTGCCCAGGTGAACCTGTGGCTTCCCGGATCCAAGAAGAACCAGAGAGCTCGGCACTTACCTCTGTATCTCCAGACAGAATTCCCAGTTTACCTCAGGACAGTGTGGATCAGGAGCCAAAAGACCAGAAGAGGAAATCCTTTGAGCAGGCAGCCTCTGCATCCTTTCCCGAAAAGAAGCCCCGGCTTGAAGATCGTCAGTCCTTTCGTAACACAATTGAAAGTGTTCACACCGAAAAGCCACAGCCCACTAAAGAAGAGCCCAAAGTCCCGCCAATCCGGGTAGGAGACCATTTGATTCCTAGCATTCCTGACACCAGGTTTCGAGGGTCATGAGATTGTAGAACTCCTTGGCAGGGACAGGGACAAAGACCATCTCGTCCTGGCATGAATTATGTGGGAATGTAGAGCATTTTACAAGAGAACTTTCCTTCTCTTTTTTCTTTTGGTTTTTAAAGGTAGTGTCTCACTTTAGCACAGGCTGACCTGGAATTCCTATATAGTCTCAGGATGGCCTTGAACAGCAGTCCTCTTAACCTCTACCTAAGAGAACTTTTTTTGATGGACTTAACAGCATTTTTGCGTGTCATCCTTGCACAGGGGCCATGCTAATCATCTCTGTATCATTTCAATTTTAGTATATGTGCTGCCGAAGTGAACACTTAAAGTATCATTGGAGAATCATGTTTTCCTCACTTTTTTTATTCTGTTAAAATTATTTGAGGTAGAAGTTCTTTGGGGTTTTTAATCTTTTATTAGGTGGTTGTTGGTTCTTTGCTTCATGGCTTGTTCGCATCAGAAGTTAAATTTGAAAGCTGGATGTGGTGACTTAAGCCTAAAATATCAGCACTTGGGAGGCTGAGGCAGGAGGATTGCCTTAGCTACAGTGTGACACCCTGTATCAAAAGGAGAAAGGAAAGAGGGAATTTGAAGTGTAACATAGACAGTCCTTCAGAATCTGTCTCAATGAAGCAGTGCCATGGGCAACCATTTCATCTTGCTATGATTATGTCATTCTTTAAAGTGATTTCTCGAAGCCATGACCTAGGTCACTCATGTTCTAGATATGCTTTATAGTTTGTAGTTTCTAGATCAGATTACTCAGTTAAAACTGCTTTTTTTGTGCTTTTCTTGCAGATTCAACTTTCACGTATCAAACCACCCTGGGTGGTTAAAGGTCAGCCCACTTACCAGATATGTCCCCGGATTGTCCCCATCACGGAGTCCTCCTGCCGGGGGTGGACTGGTACCAGGACCCTCGCAGACATTAAAGCCCGTGCTCTGCAGGCCCGAGGGGCAAGAGGCCAACACTGCCATAGAGAGGCAGCCACCACTGCCATCGGAGGGGGGGGTGGCCCGGGTGGAGGTGGCGGCGGGGCCACCGATGAGGGAGGTGGTAGAGGCAGTGGTGATGGTGGTGAGGCCTGTGGCCACCCTGAACCCAGAGGAGTCCCAAGCTCCCCTGGAGAGAGTGCGCCAGATCTACAGCGAACACAACTATTGCCGCCTTGTCCTCTGAATGGGGCATGCACTCGGGATGGAGCTGCTATGTGCACAGCCAGGAGGGAGGACCCAGGTTCTCTCAGAAAGGAGGAGAGCTGTCCATTTCAGAGGGCCCCAGGTGTACTCACAAGTGAGCAAGAAGATGCCTCCCAGCCCCCCATGGCTCCCACTGGGGATCAGCTGTTCCAAGCTTTACCCCCATTGTCCTCTCAAATCCCAGTGATTGGGAGGTTAGTGGAGCAGCCTAAGTTGCATCTAGATAGTAGAACTGAGTGTGAGTCTGGCACCACTTCCTGTGAAAGGGGTGATGACGAGCAAGGAGATTCCACCCCTCCAGAGAATGGTCCTGTATTAGTAAAAGGAACTGATCAGGCTTTTGATAATGATCCTGTAAATGTGATACCTGCTTCGATACCTGAATTGTCATTGACTGACTGCCAACAGGACAGACCTGTTGGCAGTGAATTAGGACTTGGTGGCTCAAGTCCACTCATGAGGGGAAGTGATGATAGGCAAGAAGCTTTGAAATTGGAGGTTGTAACATCGAACAGTGCTGCTCCTTGGGGGCATATCCTGTCAAGTTATGATGTAGTGGGGCAGTTTGAGACAAAGTCCAAAGAAAGTGCACCATCCATGGAGCCCCAGATAATTGATGTCACACCTGAGGTGTCAGTAGCCAAGGAGGGTGTGGCTTCCCCCGACAGCTGTGCTTCACTCTGGACAGCACCACCTGGAGGAGACATGGGCATCACTGGCAGCGACAGCAAGCAGGTAGACTTAGAAGAGTTGAAAGTTAGTAGCAACTCTGAAACACTGAGTCCTCACAGCGAGTCCACAGACACAGCCTCTGACTTTGAAGGTGAGCTCACTGAGGACAGTGAGGTTGACACCAATGAAACCACAGCAACAAAGGGATCTTTGGTGGAGGACAAGGATAAAAAGCCTGACTGGAACCACTCCACCTCAGTGTCCAAGGTGAGCAGTGATCTGAATGTGGCTACAAGGACAGAAGGCAGGGCTGCTTCTCAGAGCTGGGTCTCTAGAGTATGTGCAATCCCCCCAAAGATCCCAGACTCCTTGTTGTTGTCCAGTACTGAGTGCCAGCCGAGACCGGTGTGCCTGCCCAGGCTTGGGTCTTCGGTGGAGGCCACCAACCCCCTTGTGTTGCAGTTGCTGCAGGGTAACTTGCCCCTTGAGAAGGTTCTTCCTCCAAGCCATGGGGCCAGTAAGGCAGAATCTCAGCAAAGTCAGGGGGGCCCCATGGCTAATCCTGATGAAAACAGTCACCCAGGTGACGGAAGCAGCCCTGGTTCTGTAGGAGCACTGAAAGAACCTCTTCCACTAGACCAGAACTGTGTGGCAAGCACTGGTCTTGGTAGGGCAGAGGCCACCCAGACTCTTAGAACACCTAAGAAGATCTCCAAGGTGGTCCCAAGTTTAGACTCCTTGCATCCAGTGACTGATCTGATGCCCTCCTCGGGGAACCTGGAAGAAATGAATTCCAAAGAGCATTTCTCTCCCTTTCCTTGTGAAGAGAACAGGGAATCTCGGGTTATGTCCCAGAGCAGTGATCCAGGTGCCACTCCAGGCCAACGACCTCGAGATCTCACAACTTCAAGATTGCCACCTTTCTCTTCTCCAGATGTGCTCTCCTTTGGTCCTGAGCAGGCAGGTGGGGCCCTGAGTGACCAAAATAATGCTAGAGGCCCAGAGAAGAAGCTCTTTGGCCCTAAGAACACGGCTGCCACCCTTCAGTGCCCCAGGCCTGCCGACCCAACACCCCTGCCTGCTGAGGTCCCTCCAATTTTTCCCAGTAGGAAATTAGGGCCAAGTAAAAACTCTGTGTCTGATGGGGTACAGACTGCAAGGGAAGACTGGGCTTCAAAGCCACCATCTGCCTCTGCTGGCAGTATCAAAACTGAGAAGGCCTTCTCAAGGGATCCCCTTAAGGCAGATGCAGAGAACAGAAAAACTGGTGGGCACAGTCCTTTGGAATTGGTGGGTCACCTACAAGGGATGCCCTTTGTCATGGACCTGCCTTTCTGGAAATTACCCCGAGAGCCAGGGAAAGGGCTCAGTCAGCCCCTAGAGCCTTCTTCCATCCCCTCCCAACTCAACATCAAGCAGGCTTTTTATGGGAAGTTTTCTAAACTCCAGCTGAGTTCCACCAGCTTTAATTATTCCTCCAGCTCTCCCACCTTTCCCAAAGTGGTGCAGCTGAGCCACAAAGCAAACTTCGGTGCGAGCCACAGTGCATCACTCTCCCTGCAGATGTTCACCGACAGCAGCACGGTAGAAAGCATCTCTCTCCAGTGTGCATGCAGCCTGAAAGCCATGATTATGTGCCAAGGCTGTGGAGCATTCTGTCATGATGACTGTATTGGACCCTCAAAGCTCTGTGTATTGTGCCTTGTGGTGAGATAATAAATTATGGCCATTGAAAAAAATTGTATATTTAGTGTGTGTATTTTGATAATGGGTGATCTTAAATCTGTATACAAAATATCATTGATATAATAGACTTTGTCGCTAGGTAAGATGGGTCTTGCCTTCCTCTAAAATTTATAAACTGAAACCCTCTGTCACTTGTCACCCTTTCTGGTCTTTCTAGAGGGGCTTTGGGGGGCGGGCATCCTTGGGGCTGCCCAAGACTAGCCACTCTGAACCTCTTTGGCAGACGGCATGATGTGGCAGGGGAGCATGCCTGACACCCAGATGGACTTGAAACTGAAGCAAGAAGGCTGGGTTCTCCATCATGGGAACACTGCCTGAACTCGGCAGGAATGTCAGTCTTCCACTGCCCCTCCCTGCCATCCTTTCTTCTGCTACTTTGGGGAGTTGATGGTTGGGGAAGCCACACAGGGTCAAAGTAACTCCCATCATTGCTCATCATGGGGATCAAACACTCACTGACCTCAGCATCACAGTCATTTTCCAGTTAATGGAGCCAGTTTGTCTTGGTTCTGGTGCTGCACCCAGATTGGAACTTTGTCATCTCTTTCCTACCCACAGATCCACAGATTCTTTTGGAAGCTTGACCAGCCCTGCTGGGACAGCAGGGTCTGAAAATAGGGCTGTCTCCTATGGAAATGCTGTCTGTAGACCTTGTGAGTCAACTGTACAGATGTTTGCAGCTGATTCCTCTGCTTGCCACATGCCCATCACATTGGATTCTGTGAGAGGTGTCCATTCACTTGTGTATGTGAAAGTCATTTTACATTTCCAAGCAGTGTGTTTCTTATTTTTATATTTTAACTCTATTCTTGGATGTATAAAGTAAATTTTTTGGTTTCTGTAAGTATGCTCTATGCACCTCTAATGTTTTATCCTGTATTTATATGTTGTACACAGTACTGGCCAATTCTGTAAATGGATGTATTGTACAGAGAACACGAATGTCTCTTCCTTATTTTACGTCTTCGGCATCATTGCATTAAAGAGGTGTCGTTTACTTCTGTACATCGATTGTCAGAGCCACTGAGTGCTATGATACCTAATGTGAGAGGGAAGTGACTGACTTGCGATCGATCTATGGTTGGCTTTGTGCCTTGTCACCTGTCACCAGGGGATCTACCACGGCCTACAGCACCATGGACAGCCTGCTCACACACCATTGAGCAAACATTTTGTTCCTCATTTCTGTTTTTTCCTCCAGTCTTTAATGGCTGCTTGCTGCCATATGTGACAAATGACCACCAACAGTGTTAAGTGCTTCTGGATTCATGGGTGAGTTCCTTGGGCAGCTCCTGGGCAGGTCTTCTGGACCTGGCTCCAGGCTCATCACCTGTCAAAGCAATACTGGGGGCCACATAGCTCCTTTGGACTACTTTTGACAGTAGGTTTAGGAAGAAACAAGCCATGCCTGCTACCTGCCTCTCAACGTATTTACAGCAAGTAGGAACCCCTGTATTTGACCTCATCCCATTTTGTATCTGTACTTAATGCAGAGGTGAGAGTCCTTGTTTAAATTAGATCTGTCTCCCTGTGTGAATGCTTCTGTATGAAGTATAAGATTTGTATGTGTTGGGCAAGTCTCATCAGAAAGCTCTACCCCTTCCAATTTAATCTGAGGTGGCTTTTATTTTTCGGGCGTGGGGTCATCTGAAGCATGAGCGAGAAGTTGGCAGTGGTGTGATTTGAATTAATATTGGCTGAGTCCAAATTGACAGCTCGAGTCGGTTTACCAAAGACCAACCATGAGTAGGTCCCAAGCATGTCCAGTCCTCTTCCTTCTGGGACCACTTGGGCCTCAGAGATGCAACTTGACCCTGGTCTGCTCTGTGGGGCTACCCGGAGAAAAGCACTGCTCTTGTATGTCTCTTTGGTATTGGAACAATAAACCTGTACAACCTATACTTGTGGTCTCCCTATCATATGTGGCTGCCTCTGTATGTACCAGAAAGGTGTTCAGTGCTGAGCTGGATGGAGAGTTGCCAACACTGGCTCCTGTCACCTTTGGAGCTCCTTTGAATTGGTCCCTGGTCTCTGTCCACAACTTGGCGAACTTTTCCACTGTGTGGGCTGCAGTCACCGAAAAACAAAAACTAATGGAAAGTGCGAAGTGCTTTCCCCTGTGGATGGAAGCTTTAAAGATCAACCTCTCTGCTTGCAGCTACTCATCCACACCACCTGTCTCCTTGAGTTAGGGTTGTTCAAATGACTAGTTCTGGCCTTGCTGGGTCACTACTTCTTAAGCAAGTCCTGGTTGGATGCCAGGTGCTGCAAGGTTCACTTCTCAGAGGATCATATTAGTGTATGAATAAGCCCAAAGTGGAAAAAAGCAAAGGAAGTGAGCTCAAGTATAGCTCCATTAATTTCTGTTTTGTATTGGAGAAAGTCTCTTGGGCAGTGGAATACTAACATGGACGTTCTGGTGACCATTTTGCAGTGCTATCTGAGGGCTGGCAAGCATGTGTGGTGGGGATTTCTACTTGTGACTCAATGTCACCATACCTGTTTGCCCCTCATGTTTGCAGGGACTTTAGAATCCTGGCTGGGGACTACTGTACCTTGCAAGCTGCCTCTCATCCAAGCAGTGGTTAGAGGATAAGCTCTGCTCACGCCAGCTCTGTGGACTTGGGTACTAGGTCCTCTTTTCATCAGGTTGGTGCTCCTAATAGCTCCACCAGCTTGTCCCAGCTGTGTACTTCGGATGCACAAGCTAAGTGGCCTGATTTTCAACCTCTCATGACAGCTGCAGTGTGGTGCTAAGATTAAAGACAGATTTTGGAAGGAAAGCGTTCCTCCTGGAATATGAGATGACAGTATCTTACCAACCTGGTGTGATGTCATTAATTTGATAACCTGCTCTTGGGACTGGAGAGAGGGCTCAGTGGCTAAAAGTACTTGTTTCCAACTTGCTCTTGACGAAACAGGAGTCTACTTGAGAGGTGTGAGGCATATGGATACACTGGACAAAGCAGCTCATGTCTGTCCGGGGCCTCAATGGACTGTTGCATTGGACTGTCCCAAGGTAGGTAAGTACCCAGACTGGGTTGCCCTCATGGGTGAGTGTTGGGAGCCACAGAAGAGGGTGTGATTGCCACCTTTGGAGATTGCTATTTTAAACCGAAGGCTTTGATGCTTCCTCTTGTCTATGCACATCAATTTGAATGCCGAGTGTTTTCCCACACAAGACAGCTTTCCTGTAAACTGGGTGGATCTTCGCTCTTCTGGGGACACTCCCTGGCAGTGTAGTAAGTCTTGTGTAGTATTTCACAGGGTGCACAGCCTAGCCTGTTCAGCAACTGGAGCTCTTCGTGTAAAGCCCTAGTTGGTAAACCTAATAAAATCTGAAGGGAGATAGATCTTTACAAAGGTTTCTTTTATAGATTTTCTGTAATTACTAGGTTCCTCTAGTACATCTCATTTTTAAAAATATTTACTTTTATGTTTGCACATGTAAGTATATTGGTGTGCCAGGACCACCTCTGTAATCAAACGCCAGACACTTGCACCACTTTTTTTGCATCTGGCTTGTGTGGGCAACTTGGGAATTGAACCTGGCCTGGCAGGCTGTGCAAGCAAACCCCTTAACTGCTGAGGCATCTTCCCAGCCCTGTTTATTATATTTTTGAGACAGAGTCTCATGTATCTCAGGCTGACCTCAAGCTCACTATGTAGCTAAGGATAACCTTTATAAAATTCTGGTTCTCACTGGGCGTGGTGGTACACACCTTTAATCCTCGCACTCGGGAGGCAGGGGTAGGAGGATCACTGTGAGTTCAAGGCTACCCTGAGACTACATAGTGAATTCCAGGTCAGCCTGGGATACAGTGAGACCTTACCTAGAAAAAACAATTCTGGTTATTCTACTGCTAGAATTACAGGTGTGCACTACCATGTTCTATTTATGCTGCCAGGTTGAGGATTGAAGCCAAGGCCCTGTACATGGCTGGGCAAGTGCTCTACCAACTGAGCTCCCTCCCTAGCCTGCCAGTGCTCTCCTTTCTCCCAGTGAATCAAGGGAGATTAGATTTATCACTGCTTGAAGGTGACATTTCCAATTTGATGATGTCCTGTGTCCCACTGTTAACAGGTGATCTGGAGCCCCACCTAAAGAAGCTACCCTGGGATAAGCAAGTACTTCTTTTGTCCTCAAGACACTTCTTACAGGGATCCCAATGTTCTGAGGATCACCAGTTGCCAAGGAGGTAAGTGTTTTGTACTGCCTGTAAGGTCAGGTCTATGTCTAGTGATACTTGACTGCAAGTTTCAGCAGGATAGAATGGGAACTTTTTTGGCATTACTGAGAATTTGCTGCCCTTTGCTATGTACTCTTGCCCACCTGCTCGTGCTTAGGAATATGAAGTAGAGGCACAGCTTGTACTGTACCATACCTGCTCTGTCTTTGTGGCCCAGCCCAGGTTTACCATACCTGCTCTGTGTGGCCCAGCCTACATGACAAAAGGTTGCAGACTATTAACCCTCATCTTTGATATCCACATTTGGCTACTGCACAGAATTTCTGTGTTTTAAAGAAAAGGAGTGTTATATCAATATTAGAAATGTTTTGAAGCCGGGCGTGGTGGTGCACGCCTTTAAGGGGTTTGCTTGCACAGCCTGCCAGGCCAGGTTTTAATAATGGCTAATATAAGTATTGCATACACATTTTATAAGCAAGTGCCTTTAACCACTAAGCCATCTCCCCAGTCCCACATACACATTTTGAATAGCAAAATTTATGCTTTAACTTTTAAAAAGTTTTAAAAAGTTTTGTTTTTTTGTTTTTCAAGGTAGGATCTTGCTCTAGCCTAGACCTGGAATTCACTATGTTCTCTCAGGGTGGCCTTGAACTCATAGCAATTCTCCTACCTCTGCCTCCCAAGTGCTGGGACTAAAGGTGTGAGTCATCACACTCGGCTTACAAAGTTGTTTTTTTTTTTTTTTTTTCAAGCAGAGAGAAAGAGAGAAAGAGTGAGCGAGCGCACCAGGGCCACTGCCTTGTGGGTCTGGCATATGTGGGTTCTGGGGAATTGAACCTGGGGCCTTAGGCACTGGAGGCAAGTGCCTTAACCGCTGAGCCATCTCTCCAGCCCACAAAGTTGTTTTTAACCCCATGATAACCATCCATATTCCTGTGATGTCTTCTAAAATCTTAGCCTAAATGTTAAGTGTAGGAGGGGAAATAATGTGTATATGAATAACTTTTGGGGAAAGTGCCCTTCTGTGTCCTTCAAGGTAGGATTTCAAGATTTTGCATAGAATATAATGTCAGTTCTGAACTTGTAGCATGGAGTTTTGCTTTTCCAAACTAGCTCCTAGTGATTGTTTCTCAGGTAACAGGTAGGGGCAAGGGTATAAGTGTTGCAGTGAAGCCCTTTCTTGATTGAGGTTGAATTTAGGCAAGGATGATATCCAGTGTGCTTTTGCCACATTGTCTCTAAGTGGGAGGACACTTTGAGACTTATCTACTGTGTGTGGAAGGCTCACCACCCTATATGGGTACCCCAAAGCAGGTGCCAAAATGGACCTGTAGGCTTATTTGCTCAAGAAAACCTATTGAGACCTTTATTGGGCCAGACTATTGACTAGAAAAAGATTAAGTCTGCTGGTAGAAAGACACCTTTGGGCCAAACTAGATTCAGAAGGCTGAGAACTAGCTGGTAGTGCTGCTGTGGAGAGGACACAGGGAAGTACAGCCTTGGGTTTGTTCAGTGTTTATTAAGTAGATTCAGTCTTATATATGATATACAGATTCAAAAGGAAAAGGATTCCACATACTTATGAAATCAGTGCATTTAGCAGTAATACCATGGAGATAACAGCTTGATTAACAGCTCATTGGTCTTCTGTTAAGTGAGGGAAAGAGGGAGTCAGCCTGTGCTAGTCATTCCACAAACAAAACAGAATTTAGTCTCATCACGTAGAAAGACACATTCTAAGAATTAAAATATTAAGCCACATTTACTGAAAAAACTCACTATACAGAACACAAATACTTTTTATAGAGCATTGAGGAGGAAGTCCTCACCTGCTTAGAAGAGCCACATTAAGTTGCATAGGTGCATATCTGTAAAAATACAATTTAGAGGTGAAACCATTGATTAATAAATTCACCTTTAAAAGTTGGTGCCATCCATCATTGCTTGCTTATGGTAAGTGCCTTATGCTTACTGTCTGGAGCCCCTGCCCCTTCTCAGAGGTGGTGACTCCTGATTGACCCACCTCTATCTTGAAGAACCTTGGAGAAGTGCTGGTATCACTTGTAGCACTGAAAGTCACAATCTCCTCTTGACATGAAATTCGTGCTTTTCCAAAACATGGTTCAATTATGTCAGAGAATTAATGACCTCTTAGGTTATCCCTAAATCCTGTTTGGCTTGCTCCTGAAGGCCCATGATTTTTCTTGACCTTCCCAGTGCCAGGCTGTCTGGGGAGTAACTATCTCCCAGAGCTGGGTGCCTTTGCTTCTCCTCTGTCATATGCTACCCCCAGCCGACAAGAGGTGCTATCCTGACTCCTCTCCTAAGTGGACGTGTGATAGAGGCACAGGGGCATCTACCCGGCAGTTCGTTGGCAAATCTGAGTTGTGGGTGGTATAGGTTTTTGTTTGTTTTAGGTGGAAACAGGTACAAAGTAAGAGGTTTTGTTTTGTGGCTTTGCTAAACAGATGAGCTTAGTGAGGTGCGTCTTCCTCCTTAAGAGCGAGTCTTGCAGAACACACAGGGATGGGGCGTCTGTACATGTAAACAGTACACTTCCACTGAGTCCAAAATTAGGAGCAAAATACAAAGGTTCACATTGGTCTTAGGTAGATACAGGCAAGAAAGGATTGAGCTGTTGAGCTCAGAAACAACAAAACAAAGTTTCTAAAGCACCACTAAATTATATAAAAATCAGACCACGGACGGATTGAAACTGGTATTCTGGTGAAATACTTTACTATCTTGTAAAAAGTTTTACAAAAAATTACAAATTAAAAGTATCAACCCTCTGAGTTCAAAGCAGCATTTTTGAGAATGAATTGGTAGTTACAACTACCTATGGAGTTACAACTACCTGTGGAGTTGTATGTGGCCCTTGAGAATAGGGAGGGACAGATGAGTTCCACCTGTTGAAAGTTCTCTATTACCCTCCTAGCCCTGCCCACCCCTCCCCAACATTGAACTGTTGAGTGGTGACAAAAATAATTTCAGATGGGTCACACGTGCTATCTATCACTGGTCTTTCAGGTGCCTTCTTGTGGGATCTGCCCTGCAGACTGGGATTAGTGTCTTTCTCTTGCATTTCCTTGACTTGGGATCTCCAGTGATTACTATGTGCCCTGAGACCCTCCGTTAGACCAAAGTGGTTCTGGGGAGCTTCCTCTGGGGGAAGGCGAACCCTTTTTAAGGGTGGGGGTGGGGCAGTAGCCAGCTTAGTCCATCAGAACCAGCTGCAGTGCTCTCCAAATGAGGAGAGAAGGGGAGGGCTTGAAGCTGCATCTTTATAACAAAAGAAAAACAGAACAAGTTCCCGACTGACCTACTAATGGAATCCTGTTTCCACATTAACTTGCTCCTGATCCAGCCTTCTCTTGGGCTTTAGGAACAGTTTGTCTTGGGAGGAAGCCCACCTGAGAGGTGGATCAGCATGACTGCATCCATGGTCCTTTAGGCCCTCCTAGGACCATCAGTACTGGCATTTGCTTCCTTTTTCTGAAAAACACATGGAGCCCATGCTCACACCTCAGCCCAGAGGCAGGCTGCCAATGTCTGGTAAGGACAGTTTGTACTCAGGAAAACGCCACTTCAGGTATAGCTGCTGCTCATCCTTATCTGTGCCCCATGCAGTGGGGGGGAGGAGCCCCTTCCTATTCTTTCTCTCCTGTCTGCCAGTAAGTGTTTGTGTCTAGTTCGGGTACTGCCTCTGGGAGCAGAAATGACATAGCAACTGAGGATTTTCTAGGGCGCGATTGTCTCTGCCAGTTTTTAACATTAAATTTCCACAAATTGCCTGGGGTAACATTTTGCAAAAGATCTACTGATTACTTTGTAGTATTCACACACAAAAATAAATATTTACACAAATTCAAACATCCAGGAGTTCTATTTAGCAGGTGGGGAACTGGGCACATGGCTGGCCAGCTGTGGGAGAGGCCTTGGGCATTGGAGCTTGTGCTGTATAAGGGGGCTCAGGTGTCCTGGCCCTGACCAGAGGCCTAGGGAGTGAGTGGGCAGATAGAAGGCAGAGTTGGTGTGCCTGGGTAGGCGTTGGAGACCATGTGAGAGACTAACCCTAACCTCACGGTAGAAGTGTGTATGGGTGTCACGCTACCTTACAGCCCTGGATCTGACCAGGTGGGCATCCTCACTGGCATTGCCCACCTACCCCTGCTGAAAGGTAGTCTACCAGGCTGCCCCAGCAGTCACTGCCGCAAAGCTGCTTTGGGAAGGATTGCCTGCTCTGGGTTTGAGCGGCTCTCTGAAGTTGTCCTAATGTCCACTCAACCCTGGCTCCCCTGGGGCCTCTTTGCTCTGAAGGAGAAAAGGCAACAGGTTTCTGCCTGCTCTGGGCAGGGACGGGCAGCAGAGTGCTGCTGTCATGGCTACGGAGTGTTGAGCAGAGGAGAGGCTCCAGGGCCTACTGAGGTGTGGGTGAATCCCTGGTTTTAGCAGCACTGGTAGGTATTGCACAGAGCAAGAGGAAGTGCCTATCACAGGGAGGAAGGAAACGAGGACAGCCTTTTCTGCCCCTTTTCACACTCCAGGGACTGGGTTTCTTATAGGACAGGACCATTCACCAGAAGGGCCCAAGGAGCTTCTCTACTTCCACTGAATCCCTTTAGTCCAGCCATGAGCACGGTGAGGGCTTGAAGCTGCAGCCCACCTGGGGGCGCACAGCTGCCTGACAGAGAGAGGTGGCCCTATGCAGGACCAGTGTCCTGCTGACCAGCCACCATTTCCTAGTACTCCATCCTGTCAAGCAGCTGCCAACTGTTGAAAGGGCCACCAGGCACTGGGTCAGACTTACCTCCCAGCAGACACACTGCGTGGGAACTGGGGAGATAGCTGTTCAGAATGGGCTTGGGGCACATCCTGGAAAGCCCACGCTGGAGTGTGAGGTAGAATACAGGTGACCGTGTGACTGGGGCTCTGGAGAATGGGTGGGTGCCTTTTCACTTTGTTTTGCAGTGGGTGTGGGTGAGGTCCTGTTTGGCAGTGCCTGGCAGTGTTCCCCGTGGCAGCAACAAGACAGCCTGGTGGAGTGGTAGTGGCCTTCCCCAGGCTATGCTTGCAGCTGAGCCCACCCTGACCCTGCTGGCCCTCAGCCCATGTCAGTGTAGTGATATGGAATGTTAGGTACAGGGATACATCCTTCTGATCAGACAGACACAGACTGGCAATCTGTACAAACACAAAAGAATCCATTTTCAGAAAAATAAATTACTAGGGGAGAGGAAGAAAGGGTCCACTTTGCTTTTCTCAATAAATATGCAATTCTGCTCACCTAAGACTTGAAAGGTAATTATCGGGAGGGTGGTATTCTAACATCAGGGTCCACGAAGGTGATTCTAAATAGAGCTGCAGCCCCAGTGCCTTGTCGGGGAGTTCCAACCCTTCCAGAGCTGCCCTGTTGGCCTCTTCCAAGCAGGTCAGAGCACCCGTGTGGTGAGATTCCAAAAAAAAGTGTCCTTGTGCCCAAAGTCTCAGATGCTCGGAGTGTGGCTGGCTAGAAACAGCTCTTTTGGATCCCACCTCTTTCAGAAAACAATGTACCAACTGGTGAGGCAGGAAGCTGTGTCCAGGGCTGGGACAGCCACCTTCCCTGGTATAGTGTACTCCAGGGGCCAGTGGGGTCAGTTCTGCTGTAAAATGAGGTTTTCCAGTTCATCTGCGGAGCGCAGCAGGAAGGCCGCGGACTCTCGGTAGCCAGCAATGAGCTGCCGCACAGCGCTGATCTCCGTGGGGCTGAGCTGGGCTGTGGGCATGGTCCTGCTGCTGCTGTTGCTGGAAGGGGTGGGTGTGGGAGGGGTGGGGGTAGAAGCCCCACCTTTCATGCTGAGGTCTGTGGGCCCTGTGGAGAGGGGAAAAAGGGTTAAGAAGAAACATCTGGGAGGTGGGCAGAGCATCTTGAGGCCTTGATGGTTGGTTCCCTAGCATCTAGATTGAAGTTGCACATGGCATGGGTGAAAGTGAGCCAGAGTTACCACATTGCCACCATATGACAGGTGCCAAGGTAGATGAAAGACTTGCACAATGGTTTGCCTTGAGGGCAGGGTGGCATGCACCGAGGACTTGAGTGAGCTTCGGTGTCAGGCAAGGGTCCTACCCTAGCTCCCCACCTTTGACCATGTCCTCCATTACTTTCTTAGGATTCCCGGCAAAAACTCTGATGCCCAGGTGAAGATTAGGCCTTGAGGCAAGGAAATCATGCCCTGCCTCTCCCCATGTGGCAGGCAAGCTTGAGAACATGAGGAACAGTCCCAGGAAGAAACTGGGGAGACATGCTACGAGAAAAGCCATTGGCATGTCTGGAGACAGTAGATATGTGGGGGCTATTTGCTAAAAAGAGAGGTGTTAAATGCCTAGAAACACAAAAGACCAGCCACAGTGGTGCTGGCATGTGCTTTGGGGGCTGCTTCCTGGCTGGGCCATGCAGTAAGCACCCCACCTCCAGAGGCATTGCTTGTACCTATGCTTGGAGGAGAGATCAGGTGAACCCCCCTTCCTTCCTTCCTATGAGTTCCTCTGGGGCATGAGAGGCTAGAATGCTTAAACAGATTTTCTAGAGAATCGGCTGCTCTCTGTCCTCTGCTGGCAGATGGTGGCAGCAAAGAAGGTCTGAGACACTAGTGATGTGGGGAGAGGGGACCTGTCACAGGCCTTTTCCTCTCAGCCTTCACAAGCTCTGTGCAGAAAGCTGATCTCAGGATAAGACAAACAGATTATAGTACTGCTCTGCCACTTCATGGAGAAATTCTGAATTTATGGTAGCCTCAGAGCTCCTGTGTGCAAAGCAAGGAGGCTCTTGGATGTGGGCGCTCCCATGGGCCTTGGGAAGAACTCTGCACAGGCTGGGCCCAGAGGACAAGCTCTCTCAGCCTAGCTGTGGTGTCCTCTGGGACAGGCTTCTTTTGAAATGGGCTCCTAGTGGACATGGAAGCACCTGGAGCCTGAAACGCTTTTTTGCTGAAAGGAACAAAGCAGAGAGCTGGGGAGTGTGGGAGCTAGCTCCCCAGCTAGCTCAGCCTCCCTGCTGTTCCTGTTCTCCCTTTGACCCTCAGCCCTTATCCTGGATATTATCTTACAGGTGTGTGTGAGGCTGTTCTGGGCCATCAGCCATGTTCTTCCTATCCTGTGAGTTTGATGGCCAGACTCACTTATTCTTGCATCTACACTGGCAGGTTTTATATTGCTATAGAAATAGACAAACCCTTGTCACTGGAAGCATCTAGACCAGTAGTAACATCTTGGGATAAGTTATGGAAACTTGACTGCTATTAAAAGTACGCTGGTACAACCTCCAACTGGGGGAGGAAGTTGGCATGTGTGATTGGACAGTTTCCCTTCTAATCAGAGAATGTGGATATCAAGGGAGAAGGTCTGGGGACTGGTTTGCTAAAGAAGATTCTTGTAGCCGGGGATGTGGCTCTGTGGTTAAGCAGCTGCCTAGTATATGCAAGGCCTTGGATTGAATCCCTAGCACTGAAAAAAGTAAGTTCTTGGAATTGAGGATGCAGGACTGTTGCAATAAACATGGAAGGAAAGGAGTGTGTTGCTAAGATAGTCAAGCAGCCCATGTTGATAGCCTCCACTGGCTTCTGGATGTCCCAAGGGGTGGGACATGGGGGAGGTTTGTCCCTCTGGAGCATCTCTACCCAGGCCATACCTGGGATAATAACCAAGGCCACCTGCCACAGTCAATAGCAAGTGGTGGCCTAGGGTTTCCCTCTCTCTCCCCATCTCCAAATCTTGCCCAGTTCACTGTTATGCCCAGAGTTCTCCTTCCTCCTCTCCTAGACTGTACTAAACACTGAGGAGAAGGTCCCTGTTTCCTGCAGCCAGTCTGATCTGGAGTCATCCCCGTGCAAGCTCTGGTTACAGCCAGGTGCTCAGGTAGCTGCTGATGGGGGAGAGGGGGTAGGCACAAGCTGCCCAACATCCCAAGCAAGACAGAGCCTGATTCTATCTAAGCTGATTTGCATCTCTAACTGCCAACATAATGAGCAAAGTGAGGAGCTCTGAGCCATTAGCACAGCCACTGCACTGAGGTACCAAGTGAATGAAAGGCTGCTACTGGGCAGGGCTGAGGGCCAGGTGGCTCTACAACCCTGTAGCTGCTTATGGTTTTCCTCCAGCTACTGGACTCAACCCAGATCCAGTGTCCTTCAAATAAGGCTTCAGTTCTCTCTGGACAAGGAGGTAAATGGCCAGATCTGGGCTCCACCGACCTCCAAGGTACCAGCAGACACAGGGCAGAGCCAGTTGCCTCCTGATAAAGGTTCTGGGTGCTGTTCATGCTCTCAGGCAGGCGGGAAGAGGGCTGGAGTCACACTCTCAAGAGCTTGGGGAGTGCCTCTGTAGCCGGGCAGTAGCATATGAAGACTTGTCAGCACAGTATTATTGAGGCTGGACTAGGCACCAGGTCACCCTGCTTCTCCTGCTGAGCCCGGTCCCCATGTTCTTGATTCTGGAGCCCACTTCATACAACCTAGCAAGGGGCCCACTGGGTGGGACACTTTCTGGAGAGAAAGCAGCAGCTCTGAGACACCCACTCAATCCATGCTGTGTGAGCCACTCTGGCCTGGCTTCAGGGATTAGGGCCAGGCAACCTCTTTTAGGTTAAGAGGCATTAGAAGGGATGAGACGTTAAGCCTAGGCAGGGACCAGCTCTGGGGCACAGTGAGTATGGGGCCCAGGCTGGCTGTAGGTGGTGGAGCCAGGGCTGAGTGCTTTCTGCCATAGCTAGAGTCTGTCACTCTAGTCTGAACTGCCTGGGTTTGGTGAAGGTCTCCTGGAGTCATGGATGGGTTAAGAAATTCTCAGGCATGTTACAGTCAAGACCAAGCATCAATGCACCCCAGCCTGCCACTAGTCCTTCCTCCCACCTGTTCCTTCAGCAAGTTTGGTAACCTCAACTCTTCCCTCATTCCCTGGCCTCTGAACACCACCAAGGCACACTGCCTCTGCCCTGTTCCTGGAAATGTTCTCATCACAAGGGCAGACAGAATAGAATGACAGAGGCTAAGCTCAGGTCATAGTCCTTTGGCGCTTAAATCCTATCAGCCCCCTAGCCCAGTAAAATCCAGACGCTCTGGAACTGCTCTCACCTTGCTGCTGGGGGGGGGGGGGGGAGGTGAGCCCGAAGCCTGCTCTATTCATTGTACACAAGACATTATCTAGCTCCACAAGGAAGCACGCCCCCTCCCTTTCTCCTCCAGGCATCTCATCTGTAGCAGAACTACCTGGGAAGCACCTGCTGAACCATTCAGCTTAGGGTAAGAGCACACAGACCTGATGCTTAACCACTTATGACTTATGACTAATGTCTTAGATGTGGGCTACGTGGGTGCAGAGGCTATACTTGATCTTAGTCAAAAGGCAGAGAAGTGATTGCAAGGCTAGCCAGATCCTGGCTCTGCAGCCAGTTCAGAGTGATCTTCTCACTGACCTTGTTTACCATGAGCAGAATGAAGGGTGAAGAGGACCTCACAAAGGTAAAGAACAGAACATGCTCACAGGGACCCCTGCAGGGAGTGGAACAAAAAAAAATGCACCACAGGGCGTGGTGGCGCACACCTTTAATCCCAGCACAGGCAGAGGTAGGAGGATTGCCGTGAGTTCAAGGCCACCCTGAGACTACATAGTGAATTCCAGGTCAGCTTGGACTAGAGCGAGACCCTACCTCAAAAAACAAAACAAAACAAAAAAATGCACCCACAGTGATGGGTGAAGTCACATGCCATTGGAGATGACAAGGGACCCACCCATCTAAGGACTGGGCCCCTTAATAATAATAGGACAGCACTGGGCGGGCTGCTGTGCAGAGCAAGCTAGGTGCTGCTCAGGGAACCAGGCCTGGGCCCTACTCACCGTTACTGTGATTTCCTGTCTGGAGGGAAGCGGAGGGCTGCAGGTTGCTGCTCAAGGACCCATAGTTGCGGTAGCTGTAGTTGAGGCCACCGTTGACATACACAGGGTCCTGGGAGTAGGCGGAGGCTGGCAGTGAGTAGGTGGAGTGGGTGATGGCTGTGGAGTCCCGAGAGTGCTGCTTGTCCAGGGCTATGGGCTCGTCCTACAGAGGTGAGAGGTCATGCTAAGGAAGCTGAGGGGCAGCAAGCCCAAGACACATCACTGATGGAGGTAGACCGAGGCTTCAGAACTGGAGCTCTTGACCCCAATGATGTGGCTGGACCTTGAGATACTGTTTGTTCCCTCTCCTTGGTCCTGGAGATCTCTCCTGTCTCTACATATGTACCTATGGGATATATTTGTCCTGCCCTGCCCAGCTTCAAGCTCCTTTATGTAATTGCCTGAAACTGGTGATCCTCCTGCCTCAGCCTCTTGAGTGCTAGGATTTCTGGGGTATTCCATTATGCCAGCCCAACCTTCCCACCTGCCTTTCTGATCCCCTTCATGCCCTACTCACAGCTGAGGATTGCCTCTCAGCTCCCTTGGTACACCATTCATCAGTGTCTGTGGGATGACTACGACCTCTGCCCTTGGGCATGGCCCTTTCAGGTGTGGCCAGCTGGGAGCAGGTACCTGCGAGGACTGGTAGATCTCCAGGCGCATCCTTTTGGCTGCTTTTCTTGTCTCACTCTCACAGGCAGCTGCTAGGATGTTCTCTGCCATGGCTGAGGTCAGGTGGGGAGGTGTGGGTCTAGTCTGCAGGCAGAACGGTCATGGAGTTGGTGTTGGGGCTGGAAGGGCTCTGGGCTTGTTCAGAAATCCTGGCCAAGGTCAGGGTATATCAGAGCTGAGGTTTGGGCTCTCCTCATTTGTGAAGTAGGGTTCTGGGAGATGTTGGGACAGGTACCTGGCGGAGGCAGCAGTGCAGGAAAGGGTGGCTGGCACGGGCACTCACCATTTCCATGCCATTCTTCTTCATGCGGCGGCAAGACTTGAGGTATGTGCGGATGCGCTTGCGGGCCCGCTCCTGGAACTCAGGAAACTGCCGGCTGCAGGACTCGATGATGGCCTGGATCTTCTCCTTGGGCTGCTTGGAGATGGGTACCATGCGGTCCAGGTTCTCATCCACAAATAGCCGCACAAACATCTAGGGGAGATACAGGCCATGGGAGGGGCTGGCCCTGCCTTGGACCCATCCCTGTCCCAATGGCCCTGACTGGTACTCACATTGAAGGCTTTGAGACGCTCAGGGTCCATGCCCTCTGAGTCATTCATCTTGTCATTGTCCTCGTGGTCATCATGGTCGTCGTCGTCATCATCTGCTGTGGGGGCCCGGCCTACCGTCAGGTCCTCAGGACAGCCACTGACCTCGGTCTTGATGGAATCATAGCTCCCAGAGCTATAAGGGGGGGACTGAAACAGGGTAAGAGGTGGAGGGACAAGTCAGGTAGCTGCCTGTAACCCTTGGTCATCTATAGGCCAGCTGCCACAGAACCTCAGTTGCAAGCCTCATGAGCAAGTCAACCCTCCCTCCCACTCTGAACCTGTCCTGTGCCCACTGGGCTGCTGATGGGAGGCCTGACTGCAGCAGTGTGCAGGGGCCTTGCACCTTGAAGGCAGCAACTTCCTGGGGAGTGGTGCCCATAGCAGGACCCACCACTTCGTGGGAGGATCACAAAAAGGATTCCCACCAGTCAGCCTTTTATGTGTGCCAGGATCTGTTTTGCTTTCTGAGTTTCCTCCCAGATTCCCAAAGGACTGCAACCTTGAGTTGACAAGTGAGCTGTCACTAGAGCAGCAAATGTGCTGTCTGTGAGAAGGAACAGATGGGCCGGGAGTGGGAGCCAGCCAAGCCGGCAGGTCCACAAGGCAGGATGCATTCCCCAGCTCCCACATTGGGATGCTTCTGTCTGCCTCCCAATAGACACTGTGAGCAGGGAAAACAGGTATGTAGAAAGAAGAGGGATGCAGCTCCAGCCCTCCACTCCCACCCCCATTTCTCCCTTATCAGCCCTCTCACCAATGGTCCCTGCTTTCCTCTCCTTTTCCTGTTCATTAGGGTGCCCTTTGTGACCCAGCTCCACACCACTTTTTTCCCAATCTCTACCTTTGAGACCCTGGCTCAGGAACTGCTATCATTTGTCTTTTAGAAAGTTTGCACTTGTTCTGGGCTGGGTGGCGCACGCCTTAAATTCCAGCATTTGGGAGGCAGAGGTAGGAGGACTGCTTTGAGTTCGAGGCTGGCCTGAAACTACAGAGTGAGTTCCAGGTCAGCTTGAGCTATAAGACAGACCCTACCTAGAAAGAAAAAAAAAGTTAGTTTGCACTTGTGATGTGCCCTGACTTTATGCCTTCCCTGAAGGAGGCTGAGTGGGACGGATTGGACCCAGGACACACACAGCTGTAAGGTCAGGCACAAGCCTGGCTCCCAGGCCCCCCATCAGCCTTCCCAGCTTCTGTGCAGAGACTTGGAAGGGGCAGAACCCTGGCCCTCCAGATTCAGATTGGGGACAAAAGACTGGAACGTGTGCTGGCTACCAGTCAGCCCTGACCATGGACAAGTCAGATTCCCAAGTAACTGCTTGGCCAGTGCCACACAAGACATTTGCCTCACCCATTCCCACCCGCAGCAGGGCCCTTGAATTTCTCCTTCCTTTGCCTGAAGGAAGGATGGCTCCATTGTGACACCACCCCCTCAGCCACATCCTGTCAGAGAGCTAGTGGGGGCATTCTTGCTCATTCCACTTCCCTGACACCCAAGACCTGGGCCCACCTCTAGCCACAGTGGCAATGGCTTGAATTTCCTGCTGAGCAAACTGTGCCTCTACTGAGAGAGCAGTTCTGCCTGTTTCCCAGACATGCTGCTAGCCTGGTTCCTGCAGCCTGTACTAGACACCATTCTGCATGAGACCCTCTGAGGCCAGCTCTGGCGCCTACACCACCCTCCGAGGAAGAGAAATTGGCCCAAGGCAGCAGGGCTAGTACCAGCAGAAAACTTTAGTGGCCCAGACATCGGTGTGTGCAAGTGTGGGCGTGGGCCTAGAATCCCATCAGCTATTCAAGGGGAGGAGCCTCACCCTCCTGTACCATCTGCAAAATGGAGCCTGGCAGAGTAGAGGCAGTGAGGGTCCTCTACAGAGCCTGGGTCTCTCTCCTCTCTCTCCTCTCTCTCTCTCTCTCCCTCTCCCTCTCTCCCTCTCTCCCCTCTGTAGTCCAGGGTTGACCTCAGATTTGCAGCAATCCTCCTGCTTCAGCCTTCCGAGTGCCGAGTTTGCAAGCATGCGCCAAGGCTTTGCATCTGTGCCAAATGTACCACTTGCTGTTCTTTACATGAGACTGCTCCAGGGGAGGGGAGGGGCCCTAGGGACACATTTCCACCAAGGCAGGGGCCATCAGCCCTATTTCTCAGGAACCAGCCTTAGAGAAGCAGTCATCTCATTTTGGGGACTCTATCTAGAAAGTGATGAAATGCCGCAGCCCATAGCCCCACACACCTCAGGGGTGCTCTTCACCCCGTACTTGACCCGGCTCCGCAGCCCATCAGCACTGCAGCCGTCTGAAGGGTAGGAGGGTGTGCCGAGCGCTGTGCCTGGAGGGAGCTTGTCGCACAGGTTGATGGGCTGATCCTCGCTGGAGGCAGTGAAGTCCATGGGGGCCGCAGCCCCGTTGCCATTCATCTCGGGAAAGGAGGGGTCCCCCTGCGTGCTGCTGGACGTGGATGGGTTCA
The DNA here is from genome assembly GCA_004024765.1 of Zapus hudsonius. Taxonomy (NCBI): domain Eukaryota; kingdom Metazoa; phylum Chordata; class Mammalia; order Rodentia; family Dipodidae; genus Zapus; species Zapus hudsonius. The sequence goes on along the minus strand of PVHP010008014.1, from coordinate 7,158 downwards.
GGGTGGAGGAGCCATTGCCACTGCCGCTCTCGGAGGAGGAGTCATCTGGAACAAGAGCCCTGCGCCTGAAACCCTGTCCCAGCTCCCTTGCTGGTCCGGGCAGCCCCAGCCCAGTGCCCACACTGATTCTCACAGGGCAGAAGTATGCTGATGCGGGGTGTGAAGCCTGGGCCTACAGCATGCATCACGCACTAAGGGGCCAGCTAGGGGCATGTACCAGAGTGTGGACCTTCCTCTTGCCACCACAGGTCCTTAGACACTCCCAGAGTTGCAGGAATGCCCCTCCCCACAGCAAGTTTTCCTTTTGTGTGAGGAAGGATGGCTCCACTGTACCACCACCACCCTCCCCACCCCCCCGCCTCCCATGCCTTCCTGCACACAGGCCAGCCACATCCCTGCCTGGCTAGGTGCCCAAGCCCAGCTGTAAGGCTTAGGGCCCACATTCCAGGTGCCTCCAATGGGTTTCTCTGCTTTCTTGAGGCAGGAGCCCCCCTGCTGTACGAAGCAACGTACTGCAGGATCTGGAGGCTCCGAGATCAGACATTTTTCAGATAAATTCCAGGCCCCTCTTCCCGTGTGCCCCGCCTCCAGCTTCATCAGAAGAGATGGCCGAGGCTGACACTACGCAGGGTCTCCTGGGGTCACTGTCAGGTGAGCACTTGGTGTGGATCACAAGGTGCCAGAGTACCCTCGGAGGCTCTGCACCTGAACCCAGCAGGTAGGAGAGGGGAAGCCAACGAGTCCTGGACCACCCCCTCCCCCCAGGCCAGGGTCGCGCTGGACCCCACCCCCCACTGCAGGCAGATTATGAAGATTTAGTCCCTGATGTGGAGCTCTGGGCACACGCCTTCAGAGCATCCCCATGGTGACCGAGCGGCTTTAGCGCCCCGACCAATCACTGGCCGCCATGCTGCCTTGGGGGAGGGACCAGGCTGCCAATCAAGCAGCCCAAGCCTAGGGTAGAGGGGGATGGGGAAAGCATGGTGCAGTGCGCCCCACACACACACCCAATCGGCTGCCGCAGGTCCCTAGGGGCGGGGCGATCCAGCCGCCTCCTCTATATATCTCCTCCATTCTCCTGCGGGCTCTGCCCCAAGCCTAAGCGCCCTCTCTGGGCTCTCACTGCCTAACCCCTCCACTCTCACATCTTTCTCAGTATTTCCCAAAGACCAATCTCGGTGTCTGTGGAATAAAGAAATTACCTGCAGTATTAACTGAGCATCTACTCTGTGCTGGCCCTGACCCAGGAACAAAGTGAGACCGGAGCCAGAGCTCCAGTTGCACTTATGAATCCCACCAGTAACTGGGACCTTGAGTTACCCCAGGGGGTGTCACCTGCCCAGCGACTGTTAAACCCCTCCCCTCCCTGCGCAAGGCCCCACCCTTTTACAGCCCAGGCCTGCTCACTGGAGGTTTTCCCTGGGTCATGGCCAACCCCTTCCTATGCCCATGCTCCAGCCACATGACCTTGCAGCCTTCCGGCCAGCCTCCACCCTGAACCCTCTGCACTTGGGTCTGCCTGCCATGGGCCCATTTCAGTTGGCCCTGCTGAGGGGCCCTGGGAAAGAAGTGAGCCTAGTCCTGAAGGTGTGTCAGATCCCTTCACTGGCCCAGGAACATGCTGAAGGCCTCCACCCACGACACAACTGAGAGACCTTCTCACCTGAGGGCTGGGGCAAAAGATGGACACCTGCCTTAGCTAACCGACCTCTGAGGGACTTGTTCTTAACTCACGTCAAAGGTTGACTTTTACCTTGCCAGAGGACCCCAGATTCCTCTGGAAGAAGCTGTTTTCAGGCATCATGGGCATGGGGTCTCCTTGCCTGCCTCCCTGGAGCTGCTGAGGGTGATTAGCTACCACCCGGGACTGAAGCTGGGCTCTGGGCACCATCCTGCTTGATCAGCTGTGATGAGAGACTGCTGACATGGCACCTCAGGGCTACAGATCTATACTGCCTGGCTAGGGACAGCAGGCCCTGGCTTCAGTGGGACACACACATCTTCCTGGCAAGGGAATGGGACAGATGAGACCCCCCCCAGAGGCACCAGAGCCGAGACTCCTCTAGCCATGTGTTCCAAGTTCGTGGAAACTTGGAAACCCACACCACACCATTATGTGAATATCTCCATGACTGGTTTACATTATTAGCATTTTGAAAACCCTCCAGAAATAAGTGAATAGGCAAAATGGTGTGTTTGCACAGTGGAGGATTCAGCCTTATAAATGAATGAGCCTTGGCCGTATGCTGCGACATGGATGAGCCTTCAGAACACTATGGCAAGTGAAATATGCCAGACAAATAAGGCTGAATAGTGCGTGCTTCCCCTTACAGGCACGTTCACAGAGGTAGAGGACACGAGAGGTTAGCCAGGATGAGGGAGGGCAGAGGAAAGCGGGCCACAGCCTCGGTTTAGGGTGTTGTATAAAGTTTTGGAATCACTGGTGCTGGTTATAACGCTATGAAGACATTTAGTGCTTTACCCTTCAACATGGTTACGATGGCAACTTCTCTACTTACCCACAAAAAAAGAAAAACCTTGAGCAGGCCTATGGGCCCTCATTTTTACCCATGCTGCACCTGGGCAGGGAACGCCAGCCACATACATAGCCCCCATCTGACGAACAACATTTTCCCCAAAGTCTTGTCCACTCAGGTTCCACTTTGGTGGCCCCGGGGGGGGGGGGGGGGGCGCTTGATGCCGTCCTACACAGCCGCTTCGTGCCACCTGATGGGAGGCTGGCGTTTTAGCAGACTGCAAAGGAGCTGTGAATGCTGTGGACATCACCCACATGACTCAGTAAAATGGTACTCATAAGGCCTCAACACTCCCTGGTATAGGACAGGCACCCTAAAGGGAAAGCTGGCTTCCTGCACCCCAACCCTCCTCTACATCTATGTTCTTCAGAGTGCAGCATGGGCTTCTGGAGCCCCAAAGCCCAGCACAATGTACCCCTTCATTTCAGAGATGGGTCCTGTGAGTGAAGGACAGAGACCTGAGGGGCCAGGGAGCCCAGGTCCAGGAGGATGACAGTACTCTCTCACCTTTGTGCCACCCCCCCCACTCTATCCAGCCTTCAAGGATCCCTTGAGTGGCACCTCCTCAGTGAAACCCTATCCTGGCACCAGCTCTCACCACTCTAGTGAAGGTGGCAGAGTGCTGGCAGGGGAGGGGAGGGGCTCCATCTGTCACGGCCACCATGGTAGCTGTCATCTCTCGCTGCTCACCCTGCCTGCAGCTTTCACCTTGCTTTGACTCCCTCCCTTCCAGAGCTCTGCTTAAAGGTCAGTGTCGGGAACCATAACTGACCCCTTTACCTACTTTTTCCCAGCACACTTATCTTCTTACAATACTATTAGCTTATTGTGCCTTAGCTGGCCTGGCCAGGCTGTAGTAGGTGGACCTGGGTCATTCCTGCTTCACCACAAGCCATATCCCTTCCTTTAGTGAGAGCCCCGATCTTCCAGGGTTCCCCAGTCAATATACACCCATCACAGCCACAGACCAAGTTGGAGCCATAAGTCAGTCCCGAGTTTTCTCCACCTGGGGGCAGCTAGGCCTGCTGGACAGAGGCCCTCCTGGGGAGGGGACAGGTAGCCCCCCTTAAGTCCATCTGGGCCTAAAACCAAAGGCAATCCTAGACTATCAGGCTATGGGAGCAATAACTTCCTTATGGCCAAAGTCATCAGGAGGCCAGTTTGCGAGTGGCATAAGGTGGGCCTGGCTGAGTGGCTGCAGGGGGGTGGGGGCTTGCTGTCTGCTGACCTTGGGTACAGCCACCTTCTGGGCTCTTATCTGCAGTCAGGGAGTTGACACAGCCACCCTCTTGGGCTCCAGCCTTTTATGACTCTGTGAAAACACCCAGTAGGCCCCATGCCACCAAAGCTCAGCGACCTGGTCCTTTCAGGGCTGTGACCTGGGGTGTTCTCTGGGCAGGTTAGTGGCTCCAGCTGGACTCTCCCAGGGTACCCATGCCCTCTTGTCACCACCTGGTCCTCAACTTGCTGCTGTGCAGGGAGGCCCTCCAAGACAGCCACTCTATCCAAACTCAGGATGATGCACCAACAGGGCATTCGCAAACAGTGCAGACAGGTGCCCCCCCCCGGGGGGGCCTCAGGGAAGCAGTGGCAACGTACCCCTTCAGTGTATTTCCACAAAAGCAGGCCTCTCCCCAGCTTGGCAAAGGGCGACTCCCCAAGCTAAGAGCACCCGGGGCCCACCACCTGTGCTGGAGGGCCTGCGGGCAAGGAAGGCCTGCCATGCCCATCTACTGTAACGTGGGGCGATGTGCTGCTATTCAAATGGGGGAATTAGTGATGAATGGGGGAAATTGTTCCTCCCTCTGTCCCGTCTCCAGAAGGAGACAAAAACTCCTTTTACCTCAGCAAACAATGCCCTTATGTGGGCGCCAGCACCCTGCAGCCCGCACAGGCCAAGCTCTGTGCAAGCCACCAATCGCCACGCTGTATTCTGGGGCCACAGCCAGCAGCACCCTTTCCCGGTGGGTGACCCACCCAGCCCTCAGGCCAGGCTAGGAAGGTGGCAAGGACTGCCACTCCTGGGACCATGGGCCAGCAAAAGGCCTCATGAGCCCACATGCTTGGCACACAGGCAGGCTGGCTCCTAAGGCTGAGGTGGGGGGGCTGGAGGCAGCGTGGGCCCCATAGTAAAGCTTTGGTCAGAGCAGCAGCCAGGCAGGGGTGAGCAGGGGCATCAATAATTCACACACAAAAGTAACAAGCCAGGGAGGAGGAGGGGAGAGCAGAGAGCTGGAGCCAACAGCTCCCACAGCCACCAGGGAGGTGAAGATGCCAGGGTGGGAGCCACTGAGGGCCTGAAGTATGTACGGGTTCTGGGCTCTAGGCTGGGCACTCACTGCTCCCAATTTGGGGCATGCACCTCACCAGGGCTGGCACTCACACCCCAAATGCCAGCTTTGACAAAGGCCAGTGGCCTGGGCCATGTTTACACAATGCATAACTTCAAGGAGCACCAAGCTCCTGGCAGCCTACTGGACTCTTCCTCTGGGTTCCCATGGGGACCACAGTGATCCACTGTCCTAGGTGATGAAGCCATACTGGGCTGCATATGCTCCACCATCCGTTTGAGGCCCACAATCTCCCTTTAGCCTTCAGGCTCCTGCTGCCTCTCTTGAGTACCCCCATTTTAACTGGCCCAGCAGGCCAAGGCAAGGAGTACCAGAGCCCAGAGCCCCCTCCTGGGCTCTATTCCTGTTTCCTTCTTTTAAGACAGGGTCTTATATATCCCAAGATGGCCTCAAGTTAGATATGTAGCCCAGGGTGGCCTTGAACTGATCCTCCTGCTTACACCTCCCAAGTGCTGGGATTACAGGTGTGCACCATCATTCCTGGATATTGCTGAGGATTAAAGCCAGGGCTTTGGACATGCCAGGCAAGCAGATCTACATCTCCAGTGCCATCCACTGTGCTTCCTAACACACAGCCCATGACACGGGCACCCTGATGCAGTGCCCACCTCCTTCACAGTGTGCCCTGGGGCTCCTCCAATCCTTTCTGACAGGCGGGTGACAATGCCTAGACCCTCTATCGGGAGCAGCACTGTCCAGAATGTGAGCCACATGTGTGGGTCTAAATTCTCTAGGGGCTCTATTTGAGGGGATAAAGGGCTGTATTTGTTTAAAAGTAAAAAGAAATAGTTGAAATTTAAAGTTTTTGGGCTGGGGATAGGGCTTGAAATTAAAGTTTTTTGTTTATTTTTGCAGTGCTGGGAATCAAAACCAGGGAGAGCATGCTAGGCAAAAATTTAATTTTAAGAACCTATTTTAAAGCCAGTTGCAGTGGTACAACCCTGTAACCCCATTACTATAGGAAGCTGAGGCAAGAGAATCAGCCTGGGCTACATAACAAGTTCAAGGCCAGCCTGGGCTACAGAGCTAGTCTCTGTCTCAAAGTAAAATTGAATCGATTGAAAAAAATACATATATATATATATATATATATATATATATATATATATATATATATATATATCCACCCAAATATCACTTCAACAAGTAATCAATAAAATGGAGATGTATTAATTTCTGTTTTCAAGCTACGACCATGGACGCAGCTCTAGCCAAGCTGCCTACTGCCTGCCACCCTCGACCCTCACAAATCATGTGTTCTCAGAGTCACTTCAGGCCACGTGTGTGAATGATTCATGGGGAGCTTGTGTGTGGAGTCTGAGGGCCCCTTTGCAGGCCTTCAGCCAATCCTCCAGGAAGCCAGTTGAGGACCGGTGCATCCCAGTCCTTAGGTCGGGGTGATGATGCCAACGTGGCCTGGCCACTTCCTGGTTCCTGGGAGAGTCGCCCCTGAGGCTCAGGGTGGGGTGGTATCTCCTAGCATGCCCCTCCCCAACCCCCAGCACAGCAGGGCCACCCCTGCTGATGGCTATGTGGCTATGTATACTGCTGGGTGAGGAGAGTCTGCCAGGGACAGGGCTCTGAACAGCCAGATGGCCCCAAGGCCCAGGCTAATCTTCCAGGTGGAGGAGGAGGGGAAGCCGGGGTCTCCCTCCTCCTTACTCAGCAGGTCATCCTCATCCCCTCAGGGCCTGGTAGCTGGGACAAAACCAGGGCTGTGCAGGTCCTTCCTGCTCCTGGGATAAAGGGGTCTCTTGGAGCTGTCTCCCAGCCTCTCTTACCCTGGGTCCAGCACAGCCCAGCATTGTCTGTGCTGCCTGCAGCCCGGCTGACAGTCACTTTCCAGTGATGCAGGACCGCCATGCAGATGACAACCCATCACTTAGAAGGACGAGGGTCTTAGCCCTCTGCTCCTAGGGGGAGGGGGGAAGAGAGATAGAGTCTCTCTGTCAGTGTGGACAAATGTTTGGGGCCTTGAACAGGAACATACTGCTCTTGCAGAAGTGAATGAAGCCGGGTGTGGTGGTGCACGCCTTTAATCCCAGCACTCGGGAGGCAGAGATAGGAGGATCACCTTGAGTTCGAGGCCACCCTGAGACTACAGAGTGAATTCCAGGTCAGCCTGGGCTAGAGTGGGACCCTACCTCAAAAAAACAAACAAACAAACAAACAAAAAAGCCAGGGATGTAGCTAGTGGTAGAGTGCTGTCTAACATGTATTTGTGAGGCCCTGAGTTCACTCCCAAGTACTGCCCAAAATAATTTTTTTTT
>PVHP010008013.1:0-54663 GCA_004024765.1 Zapus hudsonius | reverse complement strand
GAGCTTTCCCTTTTAAATAGCTGCCAGAACTTGGTTCTTTGTCATTGGAATTGTCTTCTTTACTAATTAGCAATTCAATGAAGACAGTATCCAAAAGACTAAAGTCCCAACTGGGAAAGCTTCCCACTGAGTGGTGAACTGCAATTTCAAGTTCATAGGGAACATGAAGAGTCCTGACATGTTTTCTGTCACCTGATCTCACCAAAGGCCAACCATAGGGAGCTCAGTGTGGCACTTACCATGTATTTGAGCTAACTAATGAAATACAGCTCAGGAACTGTGTTGCTGGATCTAACAGAAGGCCATAGATTCTCTGAACGTGATGCTGTGTAAATTCTAGAAAAAGCTAAAGTTTCCTGGAAGCTGTTTCATTGAGCTGGAATGATGAAGCAGAATTGAGTTTAATCTTGAGACTAATACTACTCTTGGCATTATTAAAGCAAATTTTGGTCAGAAGTGTTATTCTTATGTCCAAATAGTAATTTCCTACAGTTTCATCCAAGGAAAATGTTTAAGATAGAAACACAAGAAAGATGCCACGGTTATTTTACCACTTGAAGGTGAGAAATGTGCCTTCTGTGAACATGCCCTTAATACTTTCTGAGTTCACACAGTAGCAAAATGAGATGATGATAAAACCAAGATAGGCTACTTAAACAAACAGAGCTTGTTAGGGGATTATGGGGGATAGGGAAATTTTCCCCCTGGCCATTCCAACAACAAAGAATTGAGGAAACAGATTCTGAAAGGTTAAATTATAAGGTTTATTTGGGAAAAATTGGTATCCAGGTATCAACACAAAAGATACAGCTCTCACCTCAAAGGGGATAAGAGTTTATTCTGGAGCCAAATATGAGTGACCATGGCCTAGTAACACGGAGTTAGGTTACCCCAATTCCAATACCTTCTAATTTCATGAAGGTTTTATAGTTACAGAACAGAATAAAGTCATAAATCAAGGCACTTTTCAAGCACATAGGCTTCAGATTCCAAAAAGGCCTCACCTGACCAACTGATAGTCACCAGGATGTTAGGTCAGAAACAGAGGTGGGCAACAGAAGGCTGTTAAGGGGTTAAAGGTAGCTCAAGGTAATTTAGCTCTAACCTTGCAACATCCCGTCAGTCCTTTCAGCCATGTTGGAAGTAGGGGCAGCAGATACAGCACTTATCTGGGAACTTTAGTTCACGTAGGGAAAGACTGCACTGGGCATGCACACATGGAGATGTAAAAGGACAAACCCATGAGGGTGGAGAGAACACAGGCACTCACTCCTATGGGGGAAGGGGAACGTGAGTGCAAAGAACACACAAAGATCCATGTGGGAAGTGGAGCCTGAAGGTGTAGAGGCTTTCTCCTTCACATTAGAAAAAAAAGCAGCTAAGAGGTCAGTTAGTAAAGGTCTCATAGTTTAAAGTAACCAAACAAGAACAAAAAACTGCCTTCCCCCCATCAGCCTGGCTGAAGGATTTGCTAGAACAGGGACCCCAAGGGTCAGGCTCTGGAGGAGAAAGGAACAGCCAAGACTTATTTATAGCTTCTTAGGGTAGGCTTTACTGATAGTCCCAGTTGAGTATGGGAGAGCGCTGATTGGTTCTTGGACTCAAGGGACTGATCCAAGAGTCTTGTTTTTGCCGTTCTTCAGGCAGGGAGGAAGCAGGCGACCTCTGCATGGTGGCCAGCCGGTGCCCACGGGGGTGTTGCGGAGAACACCCTCTAGAGAGCCCCGCTTATGGGCAGCTCTCCGTGTTACAGCTCTGGGAGTATGGCAGAGGATACTCGCTGGAGAACGGGGCTGTCTGTGTTAGTGTTCAGCTCATTTCTCTGGAGAGTGACCGACGGGAGAATGTGGTGGAAAGCTCTCTCGTTTATTATATCAATACAGTTGGTTATATAGAGAAAAAAGGAGAGGCAGGGGCAGAAACAGGCAAAGGGGATTGGCAGCGGTCGGCGACCTGCGAATGCCTACTTTGCATAAATTAAGTGGCGGGAAGTACGTAATTCTGGACATGAGTTCGGTGGTGGCAGCTTATGGAGAGACTGTCACCTATTGTCAGTGGCCTGCTTAGGGAGCCTGGAGTTTTAGGATTAAGGGTGGAGGTGACGAAGCGCCTGCAGGATTTAAGTGCTAAGGCTACCTGGGGCTTCAGCCTGTCAACTTCCCTTAACCCTGTGCCCTCCGTGTCCCTTTAGCAGTATCCCACACAAGAGGGGCCAGCATACCTAGGTATGTCAGATTGGGGAAGAAGTAGGTGGCACTGTCCCTGAGGATGAGACCAGATCCAAAGTTGAATTCCAGTTTTGCCAAGGCAGGTGGGATGACATCTCTTTGTTTCCTTTCTTTGGGCTGCCGCTAACTGATTACCTATTTGAAATCTACCTTGCTCTGATTTCTCTCTTGAGCTGAAGGTCTACAGTAGAGATGTTCAACCCATGGCCCCAGGTGCATGTGGCCCAAGCATAAACTTAAAGCATTTTTATTTATTTATTTTTTTTTGTGGGGGGGGACTTGATTCCCTGGTTCTCAAGCATAGATTGAATACAACAGTGTCACATAAAATAAATGCATGCGTGCTCTTGTTACTTGTATTGCATGTATAGCTTCAGTTTTACAGTGGTGTGTGGCTTCCAGTGTGTTTTCTTCTAACCACAAGCAGTTAAATTGACACCTTCAGACATTACATCTACTCACAGTGACTCTAGCAAATGAAATGCTACGAATATCAAACATGTTTAACTTACAATTGCAAACAATATACAATAATGTTATTTAGAAGACAAATAAGGATTCTTATTTGATTACTAAAGGCACTTCCACACCGAGCCTGAGCCCCATTCATCACACATTACACTTTATAGTTGACCCCCTTTTCATGCTGAACTAGCAGCTGAGATAAGGGAGGGCCCAAACCTTGCTTTCTATTTTCTTGTCAAATAATTTACATAATAAAAGTAAATATAATCCTTTATTTGTAGGTATTTTTAAATCTCAGCCTGGTTTCTACATCTCAGAAGAAAACCCCCAAAAGAAAACTTTGGGATGAAGGTAGATTGAGTGTTCATTGAAAACTGGACAGGCAAGGATGAAGATACTCTCCTGATTCTATAGGGAATTTCTTCAAGTTTTTAAGACTGTAATTTGAAAAGGCATTATATGCAAAAATGTGTTGCCAAATTTGGTGCTTTCCAAGGATTGTGTCTTAAGGACAAAATAGGGAAACTGAAGAAAAAAAATCTGTTTTCTCAGCTTTTTTTTTTTTCCCCCCGAAATAATCTCGTGTATTTTGGCTGGTTTTGTATTTGTTATGTAGCTGAGGATTATCTTGAACTTCTGGCCCTCCTGCCTCCAACAACCAGAGATTAACCACCACAAGTCCATTCCTTGTCAACTTGACATACAAATATAATAATTTTAATTTTTTTGAAAACAAATTTTTATTATTTATTTATTTTCTTAAAAAATTATTTATTTGAAGGCTTGGGTAGCTCCACTCTTCCAGTTGTACTGCCTGTATCTTCTCTCATGGGCCAGACCTGCCCCCAGCCTGCACCTTTTCTTGGTGGGTGTCTCATGATCTTGGTACCTCTAACCTCCTTGCATCTCCATTGCACTTTATGGCTCATCTTTACAGCTAATTTTAATTTTTTTTGAGCACCCGAGAGTTCAAAACATGAGCCTGTAGGGTACATTTTAGATCACAGGAAGCATTTATTTTTGTATTTTATGTTATTGTACTGCATTTAACATGTTCAGTCATCAACATACCTAAACATAGATATACGTGGAAATACTGGCTCTGAAGAGCAAATGGCAGTAAGGTTATGACATCAGTATAATCTTTTTCTCCAAGTCACCCTTTGGGATTTGTGGAAACCTTCACACAATAGAAAGTGTCATGGTTCTTGACTCATTTGAGTACTGAAATGTGTCTTCTGAGACTTCCTTAAGGAGAAAAATTACTTCTATTGAAACTTTTTAATTATTCTGTCTGCAGATGCTGATATAACCGTTTTAATAAAGGCTTATCATGTTTGCTTTTTAAATGGGCCACCTTCCTTTGTTTTGTCAAAAAAAATGCCTTTGTGGAGGCTGGGGAGATGGTCACTATGACACAAACACCAACAATCAGAAAGGATCCTGACCTTCCACATTAAAGTACTCTGGTTAAAGTTATGGGTGGTCTTACCACCGTGAATATTCTCTCCTGCATATATGGAGATGCAGGGGTTCTGACCTTGGCTTTATGACACTCGTCCTCCATAAAGGGTTCCCAGGCTTAACCCACTAGTTTAAATCTAAGACTAGCAAAGCTAGAATCTAGAGTGAGAAACCCTGCCTCAAATGAGATGGGCAGACGAGGACCAACCTGAAAACCATTGTTCAGATTTAAGAAGTTGAGGCCACAAAATTGAAAAAGATAATTTTCTTGCTTGTTTTTAAATTAAATTTACCTTTTAAAAAAAAAAAAATGTGGCCCAGCCTGGCCTTGAACTCACAATCCTGCTTAAGCTACAGAGAGCTGGCATGACCAGTACACACCAACAGTCCCAGTTTAAATTTACAAGCACCTTAGCTTGTCACACATGTAATAAAGGAAGATTTCTCCATAGTCAATATGAGATAGTGTGTGTATCTTTTTAAGAGAATGGCACATCTTGGAAAGGAAGTGTAGTCTTAATGATTCTCCTCCTCATGCTTGCTCCCACCAGGATTTCTAATCTGAATTCAGTGGGGGGCCAGACTTGATTGTTCATCTTCCTTCAAGCTCCCGCTACTGATCCAGTTGCAGGGAAGAGGAAAATGAATTTAAGAAATCTTAAACATGTAAAATTATTCATTGTTTGAAATAATTTATGAAGACATGTTGATACCATTAATAACAATGACGTGTGAAATTGGAGTCCATGGAAAAAGAACAGGTTTTAAAAATTCTAAATGTTAGCCCTAGATTTACATTTGATTACAAGGTAGAAGAAACATGATATTATTAAGAAACCAGATTTAAATACTGAAATGAATGACCTCTTACAACAAGGTCTTAAGGTCTCAAAGCATATAATTAAGGTGCTCCACCAAAGTTATATAAATGTGTTAGGTTTCTTCGAACCAGTTATTATTCTGGTTACTGGTGATCACAGTCTCTTAGCTCCCTTGTCAGTAAAGTATGGGATTTCTATTCGATTATATGTCCATGATTCCTCCTTGCGTGCTCATGTCATGACTGCATGCAGGAATGTTTGACTTATGCTTTAGGTTTTTAGAAGCTCTTCAGATAACTGCATGTAATAAATAGTTCCAGGCCGTCATCAAGCTTAGGCATGAGAAAGTTGATGGATAGTATAAAAAGAAGGTATGAGGAAAAGGCCCTTCAGTTCCAATTTGAAGAGTCAGGGAAAGTCACTATGATATTCTGAAACCCAAACTTATAGTTGTCTATACCTCCTGTGGTCAGGCCAAAAAATAAGGGGACAGAGAATGAGAATGTTGGTGGTTATTGTCTAGGAAGACACTGTAGTTATCCCTCCCTATTTTCAGTGTTCAGATTCTTGGGTTTAACCCACTGACGTTCCAAAATATTGGGGAAAAAAGCCATCTGTATTGAGCGTACAACACAATAACTATTTACATAGCTTTTATATTATATTAGGTACTAGTAATCTATATTAGTAATTTAAAGTACAGAGAAGGATTCCATAGGTCATATGAAATGCCGTGTGAATTTTATGTAAGGGACTCTAGTGTCCATGGGTTTTAGTATATCCTAAGGTTCTGGAACCAGCACAATGTGGATACCGAGTGATGGCTGTATCTACTTAGACCTATGACTTTGAAGGGAATCTTTCCTATCATATTCTCACATAGTTACTATAGACCAAATGCTCTAGGGCAGAAAACTGAGAAATTGGACATTTGGAATATATGCCCCCCCCACATCCTGACATATGGGTAAACTTGGTGAGCTTATTTATTTGTGGCCTTACATGCTATAGTTTATTAAGAACCTACTGCAGCGAGAAGTCACCAAGAAAAGGAACATCAACATGAGTTAGAAGGCCTGAGTCTGGTCCTCCTTCTCCCTTTCAGTTGCCTTGACCTAATAATGGCCTTTGGTACCTCACCCGAAGCATACTTGGTTCTTAAAGTTTAATTATGGTATAGTGAAGTTATGGTCCTATATGATCAGTTGATTATTAGTTAGACTTTAACATGCAAACCTGAGATGTTTTTGTTTAATGGGAAGCCCATAAAATAATTTTATAATACTAATAATGCTAATAATTACAAGAAGCTATATAGTTTTTGTGCTGTATATCAAGTGTTTTAAGTTTTCCTTATTTATTCCTCACAACATCTTTGTTAGGAGGGTACCATTATGAACTTGTTTTTGTAGGCAGAAAGACTAAATATCTTTCCAAGGTCAAGTGGCTGAGTTGAAACTTGAACCTAGAACATCTGGCTTCAGAGTCCGTGTCCTTTGCTGTGCTGTGCTGTGCTGTGCTGGGCACTTCCCCTGAAGACAGGCCTGCAAGGGGCTGCAGTTCACTGAAGGGTTTTATAGAGACTAACAAGTGCTGGTTAGGGCTATAGAGCAATTACAGTACAACTGGGTGTACTGTAGGCACATAGCAGGCTGGACAATAACTAGAATACTCCCTGAATTCTTTATTCTCTTGTTTTAACTTTGTTTTTAGAAAATGATGATAGTATATTCCTGTTTTGGTGACTTTTTAAAATTTGTTTATTCTTTTTTTTTTTTTTTTGAGACAAGGTCTCATGTAGCCCAGGCTAGCCTTGAACTTGCTGTATCGCTGAACCTCCTTCTCACCTCCCAGAGCTAGCATTATAGGCATGTACTACCACACCTTGCTAATTTTATTTTATTTTTTTTATTTGGCTAACTTGTCTATAGCCATACCACCTTGAACCAGCCTGATCTCTTCTATTTGGATAATCGAATGCTTATCTCACTACTTGGTAGTGATATTTTTAAAGTTGTGACTTAAATTTTTCACTAGAAAGGATCTATGATTAAATGAATGGCAAAAAAAATTCCCCAAATTCTAAATATAAAAGATTATACTGGGCTGGAAAGATGGTTAAGTGGTTAAGGCACTTGCCTCCAGTGCCTAAGGCCCCAGGTTCAATTCCCCAGTACCTACATAAGCCAGACCCACAAGGTGGTGGCCCTGTGCTCGTTCTCTCTCTCTTTCTCTCTCTCTCTCTGCTAGAAAATGAATAAATAAAATATTTAAAAAAAGATTATACCTATTTTTTAAGTGGATAATAAAGTAGCAACATACATTATGACTGAGTTCTTCTATCAACGAATATAGGATGCATTTCTTATTTCATTATACATTTTCTTCTGAATGTCAGGCCATGAAATAATCCTATTTAAATAATCCTACTTCATGTCTGATTTAACTTTTTGATTCCCTCGTATCTTATAATTGAGAATAAACTAGTTTTTATTGAAATTTTCCTTATATAAGTATCTCTTTTATTAACAAATGTGTTAAAATCAAGTTGCCAATATTTTTGTAGGTCTGTCTGCTTACTAGAAGGCTCTTATTTTTTTTTAAGTTTTCAATACTTCATGTATTTATTTGCAAGCAGAGAATAAATGGAGGAATGAGAGAAAGAGAGGGAATGGGTGCCCCAGGGCCTCTTGTCACCACAAACTCCAGGTGTACCCACCACTTTGTACATCTAGCTTTATGTGGCTATGGGAAATTGAACCCAGGCTATTAGGCTTCACAAGCAAGTGACTTTAGAAGGTTCTTAATTTTATAGAAACTTGTTTCCTATCCTTTATTCCATCGGTCCTTCCTTCTCTATATTATACCGGTGCTGCATGTTTAATCTGTTGGCAATCAGTCCTTAATTTTGGTCACTTCTGAACAGTTGGACAAGATTAGTTCCTCTGCCTGGGATACTTTCCTTCTGGACCATCAGGAATGTTATACTAGGCATTCTTCCTTGGACATTCTTCCTTGAGGAGTCACCATGGAATTAAAGATTTCTTCATTTAGAAAGAGGCATTCTAAATCTTTTTTGTTGTATTAGAAACAAAACATATCTAGTCAGGAACAGTGGTACATGACTAATCCCAGCACCAGGGAGGCTAAAACAGGAGAATCATGAGTTCGAGGCTAGTTTAGGCTACATAATGAGACACAGTTTCAACTAAATAGGTAGGTAGGTAGGTAGGTAGGTAGATAGATAGATAGATAGATAGATAGATAGATAGATAGATAGATAGATAGATAGATAGATAGATAGATAGATGATAGAGATAGATAGATAGATAGATGATGAGAGAGATAAATAGATGATAGATAGATAGATAGATAGATAGATAGATAGATAGATAGATAGATAGATAGATAGATAGATGATAGACACACAGACAGCAGACAGACAGACCTAAACAAATAAAATCCCAAACTGGGAATCCCCACTAGTAGAGACCACAATGAAGTAAATAGGACAGGCCTAGAATATGTATTTTAAGGGCAGTGGTTATTCAAAAGGGAAATTGGATTCCATCAGTGCCCCTTCCCCATGAATGTACCCCACATCTTCATCTGAGATCTTGAACTTGTTACATACTTTTTAACAGTCAGGGTACCATAAAACTGAGTGTGCAAGTGCATGTGTGCGCACACACATATGTATATGCTGTGGACAAGTTGACAAAACATGAATTCCACATATTTTGCTGCCTCTGTCCTCACGAAACACTGCCACCACGATCATGGCATATTCTGGTCTCTCCCAGCTTTCCTGAGCATCTACCTAGGCAGTTCAGGTAATTTGTTTTCATAGCTGGCACCTTGGGAAGGCTAGTGCTTTCAATTTATTTGTTACTGCTGTTAATCATCACACAATCTTATTATTACTACCCATGTATAAATCAAGAAAAATAAATTTGACTTCTAGCATTGCAATGTGGTAAAACAAATTCATGAATTTAGTAAACTTCTTATGCAAATATAAGTGACAAAGTAAATATAGGCACACTCTTGCTTTTATAATCATCTTGTGACCTAGCCACCCTTAAATAACCCAAGTAATGACTGTTTAATATTTATTATAAAGCACATTAAATTCCTTGATTAACTGAACCATTCATACTTTTTTGTTTCATGTAGCAGTGAAAATAGATTGTTCTATTATCATTCTGGCTAGGGCATTTATGAAATGTAGAAAATTATTCATAAATGCATTTAAACTGGGGATATATTACTGGGTGTACTGATCAGAAAACATTTCTTCTTACATTTGAATGGCAGGCAGATGATTATAGATTCAGTCCCTACTGAATGTTAATCAGCAGATCCATATGGCTAGTGGAGGCAGCACTGAGAGCAAGCAGATGTGATCCTTCTCCTGGTTATGAACTTCTGTGTGATTTTGTTTAATATTTCAAATCAACTGAGGGTTTTGAAAATCATTACTATTTTTTAAATTAGTCTTTCTGAGAAGTCCAAGGATGGAATTTAGCTCAAGATGGATTATTATTTCTTATGCTCCCCTCTGACCAGTAGAATCTCTGCTTCCTCTACTCTGCTTAACACACCGATTTAATTCAAGCCTGAACCTTGTAGTAGAGCCACTTCTGTCCTGGCTCTACTCTGCCTGCTCTCTGAGTACAGTCTCATTCACACTTGCAGTGAGTGCCTGAGTTCTGACCTTCTCCTGGAGGTGCTGTGCCTCCGCTCCAGGTTATACCACCATCTATTCCACCTGCCCGCACTCACCAAGGCCCCTGGAATGAGCTCAGTGGTGTGCTGACACAGTGGAGCTACACTGGAAATGGCCTTTTGACATCTTTTTTTTTTCCTCTGAGAATGGTACCTACTGTCCACCACAGACTCCCTGCTTCCTCTCTGTGCCCTGCCTCAGTGGAACGCTGCCTGCTCTTCGTGCCTCCTTCTAATCCTCCTCAGTCAGGTCCTTCTCTCCATCCTGCTTCCTTGGCTCTAGGGGCTCTGGTCTCACCACATCTTAGTTTGAATTTCTTCCTCCTTCGCACTCTTTCCAGGTTTATCTGTCTGCAGCAGAGATCTGAGTGTGTCACCCTCCTAAAGCCTTCAAGAAGGAAAACTATAGACTTTGCCAAGATTGTGAAAAGACTGAAATAATGTGGGTGGTTTTCTGTGGTCCTGTGTGGGAGACCATAGTGAAGAGGTCTCCCTACCCCACAGAATTATTATAATGGCAATCAGGATCCAAAGGGTTTTCTGAAAAATAATTGGAAAAAATCCAATTCATTTTTTGTAAGAATTAAGGAAGTAAGAATAAAAAAAATGACATTTTGAGATTTTTTTAAAAAACCAACTTGGTATTGAATATCACCTCCGTCACATGGGAGCTGCATGGTCTTGGACAGTGTCCTACCCTTCATCATCTTTCAGATGGATTACAGTTACTAGCTGGGACTCTCAGGGGTGGCTGTGATGATTGTGTGTTTTAATGTGTCTATATTCAGCACAATGTCTGATAATAATAAACATTTGAGAAATTTTAGTAAAATTGAAATCCCACCAGTCACTTACACAGGCATACATGTCTACAAAACACACAAAGGTAAAAGAATAATAAAAGTTTGTGTTTATATAGTGAGGTTATAAATTTATTTACCTTCTATTTGCTACAGTAATCATTTCTGACTTTTTGTTAAGTAGGAGAGAGAAAAGAAAGTCTTTCAGTGACTTTCCACCTGTGGGGCTAAGCCCAAGTTCTCTTACACCTCATCCATTACCCCTCTTGTGTCACTCTCTTCATCTCTTGTACCTTTGCCTGATGTTTTTGTTACCATGAATCCCAGAGTACTGTATTTTCTCCACACACTGATTCCTGCCCACATGCTTTGCCATCCATCCATTCTGTGTAGGTTACTGCCATTCCTCCTTTAACATTTTTCTTAAGGTCGCTCACCCCATCAGGTTGAGCCTTAGGACCTTAAGAATAAAAATGTCTGGCTTTGTACTGGTTTCAGAAAATGTCCAGAGTAGAGGTTTTACTAGAAGCTGGAAATAAAAGATGGTTATGTTGCTGTCCATGTACTCCAGGGTGATTACAGTCCAACAGGAGAGGGGCACAAGACTGTATAAGCTAATAAATACTGTAGGCTCTCAGGTACAAGGACCTGTAGAGTACAGTGGGGCAGAAAGAAGAAAGTGACTGATACTCGTTGGTGGGTGGCACAGGGTGATACGAATGTTTGTGTCATTTCCAAGCAAAACATAGTACTTAAACTACTGAACAGATAACACGAACACAGATGTTGAGGCAGAAGCTGTGCTTGGGACATAGCAGGCAGGTCTTTAGAGAAGGGTCTGACATTCTGAATGTAAGGAGTTGGTTTTGAGATGGGATCTTCTTGGTGCTTGGTACATGGTAGAAGCTCTAAAATGTTGAGTTGTGCACAGTAAGTCCCCCTCCTAGTATCTGTGAGGAGTTTAGGGCTTTGTTGTATACAATATTTTGCAAGTCTTGTGTTTTTTGAGGATTTTTCTGGGAAAAGGGTTCTCGTATTTTTTTAATCAGGTTCCGCCAATGGATCCCATCATGTGTAAAAGATTAAGGAGTACTATTTGGAAAAGTATGGTGTAGCACTAGAAATGCAGGAGGCGAGGGGCAGAGGGCAGAGTGGTTTAAGATGAACTGTCAGCTGAGCTTGGCAGGAGTCTGCACAGGTATCCACAGGGAACGTGCTTCTGGTGATGCCTCCAAACACCCTTGCCTAGCTCCTTTCAGCAAGCAGGTTCATTTCTGTGTGTTTATTCACTCTTCCTCAGAGATTGCAGCATTGCTTCCCTGATACTCAAAATACCTTTCCTAGCCAGGAAAAATGGGGCTGGAAACATGAAGAAATAATGAAAGTGTAATATGCTTTATTCTGTAAAAAGAAAGCAAAGACAGCAACCAGAGAAGTTCATCAGCGGTACTATTCAAAGACCATAGCACGAACTGCCCAGAGATGGAGGAGGTTCATTCATTCATTCCCCAGAGCACAGAAAGAGATGTGTGAATTTTCTGCTCTGATAGCCCTGCCCAGGCACATTGAGTATCTCCTCTGCCCTCTCTGTGCAGTAACCACCGACAATGTAGTTTTGTTCTAGAACATATCACATTGAGGCAGAATTATTTATGCTTTCCCTTCCATTTGCTAGACCTACTTCTGAAGCACTTCACACTGGGCTCAGTACATGTTTACTGAAAGGATGGATTTGAGTTTTCCAGCCACAATGTAATGGAGTTCTATTTGTGTAGTTCAGCCTGTACAAAGGAAACCCCAATAGTTGAAAGAAGATTTCTCTGTCCCTTGTTTAGTATGGCCTTCAGGTGACAGTGCTCACCAGGGAGGGAAGCTGCTCTTTTCCAGCAAGTGATTTGCTCTGCTTGGTAACTTCAAGACAAAGCGAAGAACAGGACTATGGAACACACATGGTGGGCACTGTTAGTCACAGTCAACACTTGGATCTTTCTCAGGAACAGCCCACACCCCACAATAGTTTGTGACATCTTTCCACGCTCAATACTGGGGTGCATGATCAGGAGCTAGCCTGGCACTCTGCTCGGCCCTTCTGGAGGGATTCCAGATGCAAGAAAGTGAAAGGAGCTTGCAAAGTGCATTGAGGAGCCATGGGTATACTTAAAGACATGCAAAATTTCAAAATGGAATGTTAAGATTCAGGGCAACTTCATGGCTTCTAAGCATGCGAAGGACCTCAATATTTGCAAGCAGAGAAAGATGTCACAGCACAGCCCAGACTGGGGAATGGAAGGTGTAGAATCAGCAGATTAAATGCAGATCAAAATCATTTCACCATTTTATCATGAGGGTTTCTGAGGGGTGAATAAGAAAAGTGTTCAGTCTACCAGGTTGTTCCATGACATCTTTGGAAAGTAGAATTATCTCTGGGCTCCTCATTCTGACAACAGTACAAGATACTCTGAGCTGCCACTACACATTCCCATTGCCTGTTACACCCTATAAACTGCTCTATGAATGTGTACAGAACTCACCTTCCA
This sequence comes from Zapus hudsonius, assembly GCA_004024765.1. Lineage (NCBI taxonomy): Eukaryota > Metazoa > Chordata > Mammalia > Rodentia > Dipodidae > Zapus > Zapus hudsonius. Next base: position 41,620 of record PVHP010008013.1, on the reverse strand, counting down.
AGGATCGTGTGAAGAGCTGGCATTAAGTGTACGTTTTCCTCAGGGAAGAGCTTGTGAAGGTCAGAAGTGAAGGGATGGTGGCCGATCCAGATATATCACAAGGAACTGTCCAGCTGTTTTACTCACTTGGAGCCAGGGTTGGTCCCATGTTATATTCCCTGTGATTTCTAACTGAAAATGCTTTCTTCTATGAAATGTAAACCTTGTGAACTCAAAGCCCACTGTGGAAATAAAAGTAGCTTATTTAAAAAAAAAATCTATTCATCTAAGCAGGAACTCTTATTCTCAGAGGTGACATTTCACCTGTTCAAAGTAGAAATGGAGATTTCAAGGCACAGAAAAGCTAAAAACATTCTGAAGGACGTTCAGGAAGCCAATTGAGTAGACAGAAATGTGGGATTAACTTGTCTTTTGATTTACCTGTGGCCACCGCATTACCTGCCGTGTCGGCTTTGTTTTCTCCTAAGAGAATTTTTGTCACTTTTATTTTTGTTTGAGTCAGGGTCTTGCTATCTAATCCAGACTAGGCTCCAAATTGTTATCTCTTGCCTCAGTGTTCTGATTGCAGAGTCTACAGGGATGCATCACCAAGCCTGGCTTTTCCCACTTTTCATTCCTGACTTATTTCTGCTGTTTTCATCAGTGTTGCTTCTTCTCAGTGTTAAATACATATGTCTGTATTGGCTCCCTTCTGTAGCAGTCAGCAAATTACGCTGGTGAGTTCACATTCTTTATTCTGCTTTGTTCTCAGTTTACCAAGTCTTTTGCACACAGCTCTCTTCTTCTCAGCCTCTTTGTTTACTGGAAAGTTTCCATTGTCTCTGGCAGAAGTAATCAGTTATGTCTTATTTTGCACAGTTAATCCTTTTAGATTTTATTTTAAGATGCAGTGCACACTCCGTTGGCACAGAAGTTGTGGGAATCTAATCCTGGGCTAGAGAGTACACAGTTTTAAAATAGACCATCATATTGGGAGTAGCGTTATTAGCACTGGCTTCTAACATTTCATTTTACGGTGGCTGAAAGATAGTTGGTAAAGCACACACATACATGTTTGTGTTTGTGGGTTTTGTTGTTGTTGTTGTTTGTTTGTGTTTTAAGCAGGTTCTCACTGTAGCCCAGGCTGGCCTTGAACTCATGGTAATCCTCCTAACTCAGTGTCCCCAGCGCTGTGATTATAGGTCTGAATCACCATACCTGGCTGTCTTAGTGCATTTTTAAAATGTATAGTGAATCTTTATACAAATACAAATAAAAAGGCTGGGAGTATAACTCAATGGTAGAGCACTTGCCTAACTTGCACGAGGCCCTGAGTTGTGAGTTGCACACACAAGAAACTTTAGTCTTGCTAAATTGGAAAGTTCCATCATTATCTATTGGTACTTCTTAATGCATTTTTTTTTTTAGTTTTAAAACTTTTTATTTGTTTTTAATTAGCCTACACAGAGATTTAGGTATCAATTTATTTTTCATTTTCAAATTTCAATTTTCAAATACAATTTATTTTAATTGATTCTCATTCTCCCTTCCCAGTTCCCCTCTTTTTCCACAATCCCTCTCTCCCCCCTAATATCCTCCCCCCTTCTGTTTACATATCACATGTGATCTTTCACCCCTCCCTGACCTCTCTTCCTATGTATTCCTTTGTCTTTAGTGGGGCTTCATATCTACATAATTACACTAGACATAGGACCACGGATCCCTGATGATAAGAATTAGTATAAGGAACTTAGCCAGAGCCTAGAATTTGATCTGAGGCTGTGAGCTGGAAAGCCAGGTGACTTGTGCAGCTAGAAAATCCTGTTGCTTAGATTCTTGACAATTTCCGCTAATCAGAATCTCAAAGCATGTTATTAGGCCTTATCCTTTATGAGTGGAGAGAGCAATTCCTCATTTCTTTTTAGTCTTTTATGTGAACAAGTCGATCCTTAATTAAAACAGCACTGACATTTTCATTATGAAAATGGCTTTCCTAAATTTGTAGTTGAGTCCATTAATTCACTGTCTCACAACTCTTTGGCTTCAGCCTGTACAGTTACTTTTCTAGAAGGGCAACTTAAAATTATTTTGTAGTATTTTGATTTTGAAGATGGTTTCAGGCATGTTTTCCTCCTGGGTTTATTGATGTCTCAGAATCTAGAAGGCTAAGGAATAAATTCAGCATGCTTCACTTTCAGACAGGACAGAGTGCCGTCACTCTTCTAAGGGCCTGAGGAGGCTCCAAGGAGACTCGTACAGTGCACCATGCATTCATTCTCTTGTTCGGGTTCTCCCCTGTCTTGAGGTGAAAGTGGTAAGAAGTGAGGGCAGTAGGTGTATCACACCTTCATTACTCCACTTTTCTCCCATATCTTTGTTTGTTTGATTTTTGGTTTTTTGAGGTAGGGTCTCGCTCTAGTCCAGGCTGACCTGGAATTCACTCTGTAGTCTCAGGGTGGCCTTGAACTCATGGTGATCCTCCTACCTCTGCCTCCTGAGTGCTGGGATTAAAGGCGTGCGCCTCCATGTCTGGCTCCTCTCCCATATCTTTGCAGTGTAGGATGGTGAGAAGTGATGGTAGCAGGTGTATTGCACCTTCATTACTCTGCCTCATGTTCACCATACCCTGTGAGGATTGGTGGTGCGGTTCTCATTTCAAGGACTGGGAAGCCTTCCCAGCCATTGCCCACTGAGCCTCCTGATCCCCCCAGCTTCTGTCATTTTCCTGCCACCTCCAGTGCATTCTGTACATCACTGCTGGCCCCATTGCATTCTTTTTCTTTTGGCAGCGCCTTCTCAGGGACAGAATCCCAAGGTTAGTGTATCTACCAGTGAACCCCAGCATTACTCCTTTGCTACATAATTTTCTGCTAAAATCCCAACGGTACAGACTTGACCCTGAGATAAACATTGTAATTTTCCCTGTGATTCCCTTTCCTCAGCACTTGAAAATGCTTATTATTTACCAGACACTTTAACTTGACCAAAACTCGCTTATTCTTTAAGCATTGTGTACGGAATCCCAGATGTGTGTAGCCCTCTGGGAATCACATGCCCTTCGTGAGACTTTCCTTAACCAATCAAGGCAAAAGTGCTCTTGCCTTTTTCTGGTGCCTGGAGCCTCAGTTATCTGAAACAAATTTTCATATTCATATTTTGTTATTTTCATGTGCCTGGATCTTAACAAACTGAAAAGTCAGTAGGCATTAAGGTCTATAGATGTATAGGTTAAATGTTCCCAAGTTAAAGACATCCATAGGGTGACATCTTTGGGTTCATGTGTTTTGAGTATTTGAATCCCTGTTTTTTAAAGAAAGAATTGACTAGAAAATTACTTAAAGAAATTTAAGCCTTGGATTACCATATATCTTTTAATATATCACATTATGGCCTGGGACTGCAGATATTTAAAATATAAAACATTAGGTTGGCCCACAGATATGGCATATCATTTGTTTGCTAATTTTCAAAATCCTGTAAAAGTTTTTTTTTATGTTGAATTCATTTTACTGTGATGCTTTCCTCTTCATTAATTGTCAGCACAGGATGAAGCTTTTTGAATATCAGCCAAGCCTTTAAAGTCACTAATAAATAACATATCTGGGCTCGAGTCCTTTGAGTTACAGCATTTATTAGGAACACCATACAAGACAAATGACACGAAGAGAACGATTCCTGACTAAGGAAAGAGGAGACCTGTGGGAGTCCTGGCTCAAGTCACTGTACCTGATTTAGTCAAAGCACCCTGGGGTCCCAATTTGTTCACACGTTAAATGACACTTATCAGTATCACCGAAGCCACTCAAGAATCTCATGGCCATTTGTCTCTAAGTTCTTTTGCTTGAATTGGATCTGTTATGGTGACACATCCTGTCAATGCAATGGGATCTGAATGACAGTGGACGCACAGAGCTGACCTTGTGTGAGGGACTTCTCGGTTAGGATCACTGAAGTGGGAAGATCCAACCCAACTGTGGGCAGCACCGTTTCTTGTGCTGGGGTCCTCTGCCTATCATGGATGTCAGTCTGACTGGATGAAGATTCTTCTTAATTAGCCTCAACCCAACTTAATAATCTCTTTAAAATCTTCAAATACGGGCTGGAGAGATGGCTTAGCCGTTAAGGCACTTGCCTCTAGTGCCTAAGGCCCTGGGTTCAATTCTCCAGTACCCATATATGCCAGACCCACAAGGTGGTGGCCCTGGTGTTCTCTCCCTCCCTCTCTCTGTCTTTCTCTCTCTGTCTGTCTCATCCCTCTGCTTGAAAATGAATAAATAAGATATATATTTTTTTAAAATCTTCAAATACAATCACATCTAAGGAACTAGTTTAGGACCTGATCATGAATTTGGGGGGGGGTACAGTTCAATAACATCTATTCATAATAGCATTGTTTTTAAAAAAATTGTATATGAGGAAACTAGATGAAAAAGAAACTAAAAATCCCTGTACTTAGCTAATGCCTGTTACTAAAGAGGGGAAGGGAGGCAAATAGATAAAGCCAATTCAAACTGTACTGAAAGATACTAAGGAAAAATAGCTCTCTCTCTCTCTCTCTCTCTCTCTCTCTCTCTCTCTCTCTCTCTTCCCCTCCCTCTTCCTAGCATTGACAGTGTTGCTTATATAGAGACCAGTTGTCACTTTCTGTACATGTTATGAGAGATCACAGTTGTGTTTGAACATGTATGAACCTTTGTACAGTGAAATAGAAATCCATTGTACAAGTGTCAAATTTTAATGTAATCATCTATATGTGGCCATTTAGGTTGTTTTGAGGGTCACTGCTCCCCGCTTATGCCCCAATTACAAACAGTAGAATAATGAGGAGTCTTTTCATAAAGTCAACTGGCCTCTGATTTTTGTGAAGAGACGGTCTTTATTGTCCACTTCCTGTTTATTGTTAGTGAGAACTGTTGAGAAAGATCTTTCATTCTTTCTGACATACTGCAGAGAGGGGCTTTCCTTGGCACCGAGGCCATCCTGCTCCTCAGACCTGCCCAAGGAGTAAGGGTCAGAATGGACAGGATGGACGAGAGTCACTAAGCAGGAGCATCCGGCTTGCAGTTAAGTTAAAGAGCTTTTCTTCTAAGGATGGCTGTCTCCCTGCCCATGATGTCACATGACTGTTCTGGCAGCTCCCAGCGTCTGGCCGGAGGCCAACTTTCTAATGGAATGTGAGCAGGCTTTAATCAAGATTCCAGTGCTGGCCTGGACCCCTTCCACTCCTCTGTTTGCAGACAGCACAGAGATGAAGGGTGGTGCTGAGCTCTGCCCTATCCCAGGGCCTTCCTCCTTCCCAGCCTCTTAGCACAGGTATCCTATGGCATGATTTTATGAGCTGTACCACAGTGCAGATGTTCTTTTCATTTCTGACTCATTTCAGGAAATGAGGCAGTCTCTCAGAGTTCTTCTGTTTCCAGGCCCCTGGAGAGTCATTTTCACCTGGGATTTCTAACCACTTGTGGGCAGAGCTTTGTTTACCCAGATGTGAGCAATACCTCAGTGAGGGTCCTCCTCTAAAACAGCCCTGCCTCCTTGCAGAATCTTGGGATGCTTCAGGGGTGCCTCATGTCCATATCAGTGTTGGCATTTCTGAGGCTCTGGTTTTGTAACGCTATGGATATGGGCTTGGGTACAGGAAAAGTAGGATGTAGCAGCAGATTTGAAAGGTATTCTGCAGTGTTTCTAATTACTGTTTGCTTAGTTCACTGCTGTCTAATAAGTGGATTTAAGTAACCTCAGGGGGAGGGATTACAGTGTTCCTGTTACAGTCTGCCGTGCAAATCAAATTCCAGCTAAGTGTTGCAGAGAACGCAGCAAGGAGTCATCTTATAGAAGCATTCCATTGATTCTAAGTTTAGAATGAGAGCAGTTTGGAATGGGCTTCTCTTACCTGTCACACATCCACACGCATGGTGCCTATGTACATCAGAAATCAACCTACTGTCGATGCAGCCCCCTTTAAAACCCACCAGTGTCCGCCTGCATTCAGTTCCCTTTTTAATTTGACGTGAGAGTGAGGGAGGGAGACCCTTACCAGCTCCCTCATCCTTCATTGGCTGCAATAGTAATGTGAAGCATCAGCAGGGTCCGCAGGCAGAAGTGGTTGTCAGCTTGGAATGAAGATAGGGATCAGCCTGGGATTTTCAAGTTGCTGATACCCAAGCCCTGCCCCCACAGATTCTGGTTTAATTGCCTGGCTTGCAGTCTATCCTGGGCTTTTGAAAACTCCCCAGAGGATACAGTGGTACATCAAGGCTAACTGTCAGGGACTTGAGTGGCCGCCTCATGTGGAGGACCTCAGCCCTGGCTGCACATTGACATCGTCTGGAGAGTTTTTGAAAGCGACACTGATGCCCACAAAGTTAAACCACATTTCTGGAGAAGGGAGCGAGAATTTAAAACGCTCCAGGTGATTCCAACACAGTGAATGTTTGGTCAACTGTCTGACCTAACCATTCCATGTTCTAAATAAGAAAGAGGCAGAGCCAGCAAAATGGAATGACTTGGTCAAGGTCATTCCTTTATTGCAGGGACAGGTCTGGGACTCAGGTCTGATAACTCCTCCCAGACTTTCTGTTGCCTAACGCCTCTCCATTTGTCTCTTGTATTTATTCATGCCTCCTCATCCTTCAGGTCATGTTCCTGCCTCCAGGATGCCTTTTCTGGCTCCTCAAACTCTTCTCCCATCCAGTCTGGGTAAGATTCCCTCGGTTGTGTTTGAAGGGCACCTTTACTTACCTTTCCCCTCACATGTTCAGTTCCAGAAGAACAGGTCCATAGCTTTCTGTAACTTGCTGGTATGTATTAGGTCTCAGGTAACATTTGTGGATTTGGAATTCCTTAACTTTTACTTCATCAGTTAGTCCTCATGGGTTGCTTAAAAAAAAATCTATTTTTTTGCATGCATGCAAAGTTTACTTCTTACATGTTACTGTGGGTCAGAATCCCTAAACAAGAACTTCCCACTCTGCTTTCCAGGGCAGAGTGCAGACATCAGTGATTTCACACATCGCTCTGGGTGCTTTGAATAGCATGATTACTCTAAGTGTGCTGATGTGATGAAAGGGAGTGTGTGATACAACCCAAAGGGAAAAAGTTGTCTGAGGAAAACTACTGTTTCACGAAGTGAAGTGTGTTTTGAAGACTAAGTTGTCTTTGTGTTCATCTAAATGCATAACTGGGGCAACAGAACTCAAGGCTTTGGCTTCTTTGGATGACTGTGTGGAGATCTCTTTAGTGATGGAAACAGTCTGTTTTCTTCTATCATTCCAGCTTTGGATCCATTTCTTACTTGAAAAACGTGGCTAGCTTTGCAGTTCTGGTGTTTGCTCTTCCAGCCATGGTGTTCGTCACTTTTACCCACAAGTGGCTGCGAGGCTCTGTGTAGGAACAGTGGAAAGTCATGGCTTTCTCAGTGGAAATTCAGAGGTAAACCGGGCTATCCCATGGGGTGAACCCAAGATGCTAGGTTGTTGCAGACAGAATAATGCCCAAAGAAGTGCCTAGAACCATTTTTGGATCTGAATGACTTTACAAGTTCACACATTATCATCGGGAGCTGATGTATCCCAAGTCTGTGGACATGAAACCACCAAAGGTGGAAACACTCCCTAAAATAAAGCCCTAAAAATTTAGGAGAAAGCAAAGTGATATATTTGGAGGTAAATGTCAAACTTTTAATTAATTAATTAATATACTTGACACAGAGTTTTACTTGGTAGCCCAGACTATCCTGAACGCACGATATAGATCAGGCTGGCTTTGAGCTCATTGCAATCTACCTGCCTCAGCCTTGAAAGTGCTGGGATTATAGGCGTGAGCCGCCAGGCCTAGCAAAACACTTTCTGTTAAATTATTATTACACTGTTCCAAATTCAAATGATTTATGAGGTTTAAAGCTAAGACATGAAAACTTTAAGAACCTCCTCCTTTCAGACTCTCTCTCTCTCTCTCTCTCTCTCTCTCTCTCTCTTGCTTTCTGGATAAAAATTTTAACAAATCAATAAAAAGCCTCTTAATGAGTAACTTTTACCATTCTAACTTCAGAGGACATTCTAGAAGCAAAGAGAAGGAAGGAGGGGGAAAGGAGTGTATTAAACATGAAAGACACAGTGTTTCTTCCAAGGTTATGCCACAGAATCTTTCTAACTGCCCTACAAATTAGGTCTCACAGTTTTTACAAATGAAGATACATTTACACTCACTCACATGTATACACACATACCCATGCATGTACACACTTAGTACAGAGCAAAGCCAACAGTTGAGTTCAAGTCTGTCTGATTTGAAGTCCTGTGTCTTTAGCCTGTTGAGGCATGCAAGTGGAGAGGTCTCCAAAGGATGCTTGTTAATTATGAGCTTTTACTGTGCTGGTGGAAGAGAGCATCTCTTAGAATTCCCGTTGAACATTAGTAATTTGGCAAGATCATAAGTGTTGGTGAGAGTGTGGAGAAAAAAAGAATTGGTGGGAAATGTAAATTGTCCAGCCATTATGCAACATTATGTGGTGGCTGATAAAAATAGAACTACCATACTGACATTCTTATTTCTAGGTATATGCCCAAAGGAAATGAGATCATTTCCCGGTTTCCATTTGTTCACTTCATGGTCTCAGTTCACAAGAAAGCACGGTGATCCTTCTGATGTATTCCTTTATGCTCTCTGCAGCTGCTTCTCTAAAACAGCACAACATCCAGGCTCCATGAGGTGTGGACCCCCTCTTTCTCCTCAAATGATCCGCCTGTCTCTTACTGTGTCATGGTGTGCCAGTCATACTGGCTTCTTCTGTCCCTTGACATGTCATCCCCGCTTGCACCTCTGGCCTTATCTCCCACTCCACCTCCTCACGCATCCCAAACTTCCTCACCTGGGATGCTTGCTTCTGCTCTTTGTCCAGTTCTCACTTGAAGGTCACCTGCTCAAAGCTGGCATCCCTGACTGGAATATGACTGCTGTCTTCTTAGCCAGCCTTGGCTTCAAAGCATTTATCTCCACCTGAAATTAGTTTATGTCTGTTTGCTTGCTGTTTTGTCCCCAGTGGGTTATAAGTTACAGAGTTCTTGTCCACAGTGTCTGTTGGATGACTGATGCTATGAGAGAATCAGTACCCTGGGCACCACGGATTAAAGCACACACAAGGGCTGAAGAGATGGCTTAGTGATTAAGGCATTTGCCTGCAATGCAGAAGGACCAGAGTTTGATTCCCCAGTGCCCATGTACAGCCAGATGCACAGGAGGGCACATGTGTCTGGAGTTCATTTGCAGTGGACTAGGGGCCCTGGCACGCCCATATTCTCTCTCTGCCTGCCTCTCTCTCTCTCTCAAATAAATAAATAAATAAATAAATAAATAAATAAAATAACAAAAAATATTTAAATAAAAAAATAAAGCACACACACAAATGTAAAAACAGGTTTTCCTTCACTATTGCATGATTTCCCATCTTTAACTCATTTCTCTGCTCTTTTAAGACAAAGCTTTCAGAATCTTATCTACATGTGCTGTCACCTCTGTGCTGACATATTTACTGGTCAGTGTGTTAGTCTTCTGCTCTTGCTCTCGTTCTTTTGACATTGGTGTTCTCAGTGACTTTGAGGGTCTGTGCTGCTGCCGTTGAATACCTTCCCATCTCTTGGGTCGCTGAGCAGCGTTGCTCAGTTTTCCATCCCCTTCTTGAAATTTCCTGACTTCTCCATTCCCTGCTATCCATTCCTCAATTAAAAAAAAATTCCAGGGCTGGAGAGATGGCTCAGCGGGTAAGGCACTTGCCTCCAGTGCCTAAGGCCCCGGGTTCAATTCCCCAGGACCCACATAAGCCGAACCCACATAAGCCAAACCCACAAGGTGGTGGTCCTGGTGCTCTCTCTCTCTCTCTGATTGAAAATGAATAAATAAAATATTTTAAAAAAAATTCCAGACACATATGCCATTTCGTGCATCTGGCTTTACGTGGGTATTGGGGAATTGAACCCCAGGTCGTTAAGCTTTTCAGGCAAGTGCCTTAACTGCTGAGCCATCTCTCCAGCCCTCCATTTCTCTTTTTTTTTTTGCTGGCATTTCCTTCATTGTATGATGTGGGGCTGTTGAGAAAGTTTCTGACTTCTCTCTGCACCCTCATCTATCTATACCAAGGGCTTTAGATTAAATACCATTTATTAGCTGTTGACTCCCTTAGGTAACCTCTGACGCTGAGCTTTCTAGTTCCAGATCCTCCATTCATCTGCCTCTTTGATATCCTCATTCCAAAGAGTCTAGATTTGCCTCCATGTCCCACCTACCTCCCACCCCAAACTTTACCATCTTTGTGAATGGAACCACCATCCTCCCCATTTCCAAAGCCACAATGCTATCGATGGTTCCTGGTGTCATCCTTGCTTTCTCCTCTGTTGTCCTCCTTCCCTGACTCCCTCTCTGCCTCCCTCCCTCTGGTGCTATCAGTTCTACCTTCAATATGACCTTCACTTTGTCTTCTGTCTCCACTTAGACCAGTCTTGTCACCTGGCCTCTACAGTAGTCCACTGACTCGTGTGTGGCTCCCACTCTTGTGGGAGGGCTCTGTGATGCTGGGCTGCTGTGCCATTGCTTGCCTGTCAGGAGGAGGCTCACTGGACTCCTGCTTCCCCTTCACCTCAGTTTGTTCCCCAAGTTTCTCTACTGTGTTCCTCCGCAGTTTCACGGGCCTTTGGTTTTACCTTGAGCACATGTAGACATGCTCTGCTTCTCCTTCCGTCCTTTGGGGAATGCTTTCCTTTTGCCTTGCATGGCCAACTCTGTCCCATCCTTCCAAGTCTCAGTGAGCCTCCTGACCACCCTGCCCTGCCCCTAAATCTGGCCTCTTGTTCTTGTCACTAAGCAGAATCAGTTGTTTCAAAAGAATTTACAGCCAGGCATGGTGGTGCACACCTTTAATCCCAGCACTGGGGAGGCAGAGGTAGGAGGATCGCCATGAGTTTGAGGCCACCCTGAGACTACATAGTGAATTTCAGGTCAGCCTGGGCTAGAGTGAGACCCTACCTAGAAAAACAAAACAAACAAAAAAAGAATTCACATTACATTTTTCCTGGGGGGGGGAGGACATTTCCTGCTTTGTACATGGATACATCTTTGCGCAGTGCCTGGCATATTGTAGGTGCTGCAGTAGGGATTCTTCTGTTTATGTGTAAGTGATTAGGAGGTGTGTGATAGGAATCATTCTTTTTTTTCTTCTTCTTTTTTTCAATGCTGGGAATGGAACCCAACTTGTGAATTCTAGGCAAAGGCTCTATGACTGAACTACATCCATAGTCCACCTCTTCCTTTTTATCAGAGGGAAGAATGAAAAACATTTTTGTCACATAAGTTAGTTTATATTTACATAACTAGAAAATTCATACTATAAGATTTGTTATGAAAAGCAGTAATATCTCCCTTCCATTCTCTCTTCCCCAGAAGTCATTGTTTTCAACTTTAGCTGATTCTTTTCGTAACTATGCTGTATCTATAATTAACTTACTTAAATTGTTATTCACATGTGTTCAGTTTTAGGCATTATCTGTTGTTGCCAGAGTGAATTTTGCTCACTTTCATCTACCCTTGTCCCTCACTCCTTCTCAGCTCCCATTGCCCCAATTGCAATAATATTATAATTATATTGTAATTTGTGTAAGATCAATATTCAGTGTTTACTGCGTTACAGCTGTGGGATATTCTCCACAGATGAGCCATGTAATAGAGTTTGAATACTTTTCCTCTCAAGACTATACTGCCAATATTGACTTTTTATTTCTTAATTTTTGATGTCGTTATAAATAATTCAACCTCAAATTCTTTAGCAGCTATAAATTTGCTTTTAATATAGGCCAAGCGCACAGGGAATCTGTCACATTCATCTTTGGGAGCAGGGCTCCCTGAGCCTCTGTTTCTCTCCGCTCTATGAGTTGGGTGTGAGGCTCTGGGCACAGAGGGGCTCATGCTCAGCACCTTCTGAGGACTCCTCTAGCCTCTGTATAAATTCTTGGGTGGAGATCGCCTGCTTTCAGAAATTTAAGGCCTCCTCCTATGTTCAAAGGTTGCTCTTGAGAATTTCCTCAAAAACTCTGAAAGTAGAATTCTGATGTAGAATTCTTGATATGAATTTTTTTTTAATTTTATAGGCTTTTCTCTTTGAAAACAGAGTTAACAAATTTTGTAATGATTGATATGTGGGAAACTTAATCAACCCTTGTTCCTCCCCTTCATTCTTTGTTTTTAAAGAGGAAAAGGTGTCCTTCAGTTTTGGGAGAAAAAATCTTTATTCTGGAAAATATTTATTTTATAAATAAAGCAAAATCTTTATTCTTTATTTCCTTGCTGGAAAATTTCTTGCTCTGATGGGCACTTGGCCATGAACCTTGTGTTATTGGGATATTTGGCTCCCAAGTTTTTCACAATTCCTGTCTTATCTCTTTTTGCTCAGCTTAATAAACCTACTGTGAATTTTATCTTTCAATCCTTCTGTTGAGGTTTAAGTTTCTGCCAAGAGTCTAGTTTTTGTTCTCTGAATGCTTCTCCCATTGTGTCTCTTTTTTCTCAGATCTCTGCTTTTCTCAGATCTCTGAAGCTGGTAGTTTTTGCTTTCTTTTCCCCCTGTTTTTGCCTAGAAATCTTGCTTTTTTCTCCTGCAATTCCAGGCTTTACTCTTGGCTGGATGGTTTGTTTTTAAGAAATCTTAGTGTTGATATTTTTAGTGCACCCCTTTCCCTTTGGAGCTGATTATGTAAAACTAACAAAAATAAACTTTCCATTCCCCTACCCCTTTAAAATAAAAAAGGACATGGCAAAGAGGTAGAGGGCTTGGCCTGGCTGGTTTCAATCTTCAGAACTGGGGTTGGGGAAAAGAGAATGGAGTGATACTGGGAATGTGGGGTTGTAACGGGGTGATCGGGGGTTAGAATGTAGATAACACCCAGCAAAAAATTCCAATGCACCCCAATGTTTAAAGAATATCTGAGTTCTTGTCTATAAAGTTAAAGAATTAAAATCAGACAACAAGATAATAAGGTATAGTGGGAGACTATTATTTAAGGGAACATGGGGAGTTACAGAGTTCCCTAGCCACAAGTGTGGGGAGAAAACGTAGAGAGTTTAACAAAACTTATATTATTCAGCTAAATAAGCAGCGTAAGAAAAGATAACAGGGAGCTCCCATCATGAGAAGGAGAGGTTCATGAGGGGAAAAGTCAATGGCTGGGGTGGGGTAGGCCTTATCTTCTTAAGGCCTGGATCAGAGTTCCTTCTACTGGATTGCCATGTGGGAAAGAGAGGGCTTTCTTCTAGGGAAGTTAATTTAAGTTTTCCCCAGGTGAGTCAGAGAGATAGCTCATATCTGACCAATCAGTTTTAGCCCCTAAGTTGTAGCTCTAGCTAGACACCTCCCACTCAAGGGGAGGGGTTTCTCTGTAGATGCCTGACCTTGTCACAGGGTGTCTTTGAGAAGCACACTGTAACCCAGGAGTTAGGGTGCTGGATGGTCACTGTCACACAAATCACCTGTGTCAGTGACTGCAGGGCTCTTGTCTTCTGAAATGCATGATTACATTCCACACCCACAGAAAGATTTTATCGGGCTGGAGAGATGGCTCAGCAGTTACGGCACTTGCCTCCAATGTCTAAGGCCCCCGGTTCAATTCCCCAGGACCCACATAATCCAGACCCACAAGGTGGTGGCCCTGGTGTGCTCTCTCTCTCTCTCTCTCTTTCTCTCTCTGCTTGAAAATGAATAAATAAAATAGTTTTTTAATTCTTTTTTTAAATATTTTATTTATTTATTTGAGAGAGAGACACAGAGAGAGAGAGAGACAGAGAGAGAGAGAGAGAGAGAGAGAGAGAGAGAGAGAGAGAGAGAGAGAGAGAATGGGCACACCAGGGCCTCCAGCCACTGCAAATGAACTCCAGACACATGCGCCCTCTTGTGCATCTGGCTTTACATGGGCACTGGGGAATCGAACTCGGGTCCTTCTGAGTTGCAGGCAAGTGCCTTAACCTCTAAGCCACTTCTTCAGCCCTAAATAAAATATTTAAATAAATAAAATAAAAAAAAGATTTTATCATGGAGCTGAGGAGAAGGAAGGAAGGCAGAGTTCCTACTCTAAGGCAAGAGGGAGTCCAAGAAAATGGGAAAGCCTGCCTCAGGACTCTCAGTCTTTTATGGAAATATACTGGCTGGAGCCAGTCTGGTTAGCCCTCAGTCAGGTGTCCAGGCACTGTGCCAGGTTTCTAGGGAAGGAAGTACTCCTTTAGGGCAGGAGAGATAAGGAAAGAATAGATCCTTCTTCTAACATGTTTTTGGCCTCTAGCCATATGGAGACTATGAGGACTACTTTAGGGAAAAGAGATAGGGAAGGGTCAGATTATCTGCTCCTGGCTCAAGGATGTTGTTTCTCTCTTTAGCTTACTTTTGCTATTCTGTCTTTTCTGTGTGGCATCCTCAACTCCCCTGGGGCTTAGAACATTCTGTTTTCCACCTGAGGGTGAGAGGACAGTCACTACCTCTTTTGATGTATGTATATGGGTGGGTGGACTGCATGCATGTGGGTGTGGTTGCCTGTGTGTGGAGGCCTAAGGGAGGATTGGGGGGGTCTCTTGTCTTCCTTGATTGCCCTCCACCTTATTTCCTGAGAGGGGAATCTTGCTTGAGCTCACTGATTTGGCTAGGCTTGCTAGGCAGCTTGCCCCAGGCATGCTGCATTCCCACCCCCTTAGTGCTTGGAGAACCCGCAGGCCACCATGCCTTCTCAGCATTGACTGGAGTGTTAGGGGGTCTGAACTCAGGTCCTCACGCTTGCATTTTCCCTACTGAGCCATCTCTCTAGCCCCCTAGGTAACTGCCCTGCTTCTACCTGTATATCAAGAAGAACTTGTGTGGCCAGTTCATAGCCCCTGGAGGGGTCATCGTTGACCTGAAGTTGCCCCTGGGCCTTCATTCAGAATGGAACTTGTCCAGTCAACTAAGCTGGCTACCACTTGCTTGGGTGCTGTCCATCATCCAAATCTGTCACCATGTCCCCTTTGGTCTCTGTCATCACGGTTATATGTTCTAGTAGCAACAGAGTTTAGGTGCGCTCATGACTCCAACCCCGAGGAACAGTCTCCCTGGCTCATGTGCTGCTTATGAGGCACTAATGTCATTGGTGAGCACATTCTGTGTGGGCTATAACACAAATTCTCTTGAACAGTTGGGCTGGGGATAGAAGAAAGGTAGAAGACTTGGGGTATGTTCCTAGCTTAACCACACACTTTCTTTCTCTTCTGTCCTTATTACCTTCCAGACCAAGGAATTTGAGGATTGCAGGCCTCTTTATACCCATGGGTTGCTTTTATTTGAAGAAATTCAGATAGAGTGTGACACACAGAACACTAGAATAGTCAGAAGAAACCAAGGAATCATTAGTTTCTCCTTGTTTTTGTCAGTTTCAGTAATTCCAGACATCATTATAGTTTTAACTAGAATTGAAACCTGTGCTTCATGAATACGACACTGGCCAATGTTGAATATTCTGAAGATGCTTCCTAAGGACGCTTTCAGCAGATGGCATGTCAGCCCTGAAGCACACTTGGATTGTGTCCTTTATAGCTAAAGTTGCTTTTAAACAGGAGACTAGGAAAGATAACAGAGGCTCATCCCCCACACCCCTTGTCCTCTGACATGGATGGTTGTCCTGGTCACACCCACCAGGAAATGTCTTTCCCATCAAAGTCCTGTGTGAGGAGATGATAGCCCTATCTTTAGTTTTATCTCCCCTCCACAGCTGCTGTCTCTGTTGGGAGGGAAGACCTTGGGCATTGTCTATCTCTGTGGCTTTGATCTGTAACCCAGCATATGCTTGTGGTCAGCACCATGACTGAGGAGAAAGTCAAATTGTGAAGTCATTGACCTTATGGTCTAGAAGCTAGGGAGGGTTTCCCCAGGTCCAGGGTTTTACAACAGAGCCACTCCACCCAGTACTAGCATGGAATCTCCTGGGGGAGTGGCACAGTTATTGTCATGTATTTGGTTTTTGCACTGACATTGAGGGGTCATTATTGTAGGGCCAGGAAATTAAAAAGGGACCCCCAAAATGAAAATAAAAAAATAAAAAGGACAGTTGAGCCTTGCAGAGCTCAGGAACAAAACAGGACAACAGGAAGCTAGCACACCTACTCAGCTGGCCCTTTCCTGTCAATCACAGAAGCTATTTGAGATTCCCTCACTGCCTTCCCAGTCTACTCCACACCTCCCCCTCCCCTTCACAAAGATCACAGTAGTTTCTTGCTCAGAAAGGATGGAAACTTTCAGGGGGTACTGCCTCCCCCTCTTTTCTCTCCCACTCTCCAAAACATATAAATAATGTGTATATTATATTTGAATATGTTGTATATAATTTGTACATTGCAAACATTTTCTATAATACATGTATAAGTGCTTGTTTTCACTCATCGTTTATCCTTCCTTTGTTATTTTTGAGGTTAACAACTTCAACTATGCCTTTCTCTCAATGACTCCTCCTATTTTTGTGTTATTTTTCCTATCAATAAGTTTCTGCGTGAGACTGTTGTATGAATATATAAATCTCATCTGAAAAACAAAACACAGGAAAGACATAAAATATGTGTTTTGGACTGGGGAGATGGCTCCGTGGTGAAGATGCTTGCCTGCAAAGCCTAACAACCTGGGTTCAGTTCCCCAGTACCCATGTAAAACCCATGTAAAGCCAGATGCACAAAGTGGTACATGCATCTGGAGTTCATTTGCAGCGGCTGGAGGCCCTGGCATTCTCTCTCTCTCTCTCTCTCTCTCTCTCTCTCTCTCTCTCTCTCTCTCTCTCTCTCTCCCTCCCTCCCTCCCTCCCTCCCTTCCTCCCTCTCTCCCTCTCTCCCCTCTGTGCTTGCAAACAAATGAATAAAAATATGCTTTTTGTCTCAAATTTTACAGTCCCTAGGTTCTGCTGTGTGTCTTTCATTCCGTAAATATTTACTAAGGTTCAGAGACCTTGGCTAGGACTAAGGGTCTGCAACAGAACAAAAAGATAGAATGCCTTTTTTTAAATCTTAAATATATGTTTATTGTCCATAATGTGTTACATTATTCAGTGGGCAAACAATGAGTTGTTATCCCCAATTCCCCAATGCCCTCCCCATCCCCAATCAGCTGGATATCCTCCTCCGTGTACCGTCTGGATCAGTCCTTGTGGCAGGGGACCCTGGATAGCCTAGTACTCAGCCTGGTCCTCCTAGCCCTAGTGTGTTGTTGCTGAAGGGTGCCATGCCTCTGGATAGTCTCTCCCACCACGGCTCTTACAATCTTTCCGCCCCCCTCTTCCGCATAGTTCCCTGAGTCGTGGTGAATGAGTATTAAGGCTGCTTTAAGATTGTGAGTTTAGGGGTCTTTGTGTCGAAGATCGTTGGTTAGAATGCCTTTTTTAATGATGCTGTGGGCTTTCAATTTTTTAAGTATATATATTTTTATTTTTAACCAACATAGTAATTGTCCATATTTCTTGTAGTTACATTCAAGTTTCTGGGAGGAAAGACATGACTAGAAGTAGCTGATGGGAGGAAAGGATTTATTTTGACCTACAGTCTCAAAGGGAAGCTTCAAGATGGGAGAGGAAAGCATGGCATGAGCAGAGGCTCCTAGCAACAGCATTTGGAAGATAGCAGCAAGAGAGTAAGCTAAAGTCTGTCAAGGAAGAGCTGGATGTCATCCCAGAGCTGGTCTCCAGTAACATTCCTCCTATAGGAAGGCTCCACTGCCCAAATTTCCACCAACTGGCACCAAGCATTCAAAGCACATGAATTTATGGGGGACATCTGATTCAAGCAACCACAACACTTAGGGAACTTGGTGTGACATTTCTGTCTCCACACGTGTGGACATACACACACACACACACACACACACACACACACACACACACACACACAGAGAGAAAATGATCTGGTCAGGGTAATTGAATATCTTTTGTCTCAGACATTTATTATTTCTTCGTGTTGAGAACTTTCAAAGTCCTTTCTATTAGCAATTTGAAATATATAATTAATTTTCACCCACTGTGCTATAGAACATTAGAAGTCAATCCTTCTAACTTAACCCTTGTGCCCATTAACTGCACCCCACTACTGTAACCTTCCCTTTCTTTGGTACCCACTATTTGACTCTATGTCCATGAGATCTATGTTTAAGATTCTCCATATGAGTGAGAGTATATGGTTTGTCTTTCTGTACCTGGCTAATTTCAGTGAACACGATATCCTACAGTTCCATCCACTTTGCTGCAAATGACAGGATTTCATTCTCTTTTTTGGTGAACATGATTTCATTGTATATAGGTAACACATTTTCTTAATCCATTCATCTGTTGCTTGATTCCACACATGGTTTGTTGTGAATACCATTGCTATGCTAGTGACAGAAGACATTGTAGAGTCTCATCCCCCCCCCTCATTTTTGGGACAGGAGGACTCAACTATGTGATCCATGCTGGCCTTGAACTCATGTTCCTCTTGCCTTAGCTTCTTAGTGCTGGGATCACAGGACTATATAGCTCCATGTCTAGCTTTATAGTCATATTTTTTAAAAATATAGACTCTTAAAAATTATTGTCTTAGTTTTCCTCATTATAGAAATACTACATGCTTGTTATGATTTGCAAAGTGACTTCCTTAATAGGAAGCTATTAAAATATTTAACATAGAAACTGCTTTGTCAGAATTCTATTTTCAGAGGTCACTTTGGCTGCTAAAAGGAGATGGTGTCAGGAAAGAGGTGGAAGTTGCAGACAAGATGAACAGGAGAATAGTACAATTGGCCAGTGCAGAGTGCTGTGACTTGGCAGGGCAGGATGGAGAGAAGAAGGCAGAGTTAAGAATTCTCAGTACCCCAGGTTGCTGAGTGTGTGGCTGAGAGGCAAGAGGTGGGGATGACAGCACGTATCTGGCTTGGCCAACCAAATACCATTTCTTGAGAGGAACAATGGAGAAAGAATAGCTTTGGGTGGGAGTGTGTGGAGACAGCTCCTAAGTCTTTCATGACACCGAGGCTGAGGTGCTGGGGCATTTCCAAGTGGGAATGTCACATAGAACATATGAATCTGGAGTTCAAAAGAGATATATATGCATGGTAAAACTTTCATGCATTAAAATATAACTGAGAATAATGTTGCATTTTCTTATATATCGATAGTCTTAGTCAGTCATTTGAAGCTCGTCCTTCACAGCTTTTCTGTGCTCATGCTAACACACACACACACACACACACACACACACACACAAACACACACACACACACATAGCACTTTACAAAAGTTCAGTTTATTAAGAATATAGGTACCTCACTGGTCATAGTTTTACATTTGATTTGAGTTCTTTAAAATAAAGATTGTATATAAACAAGTTCAGCTTATGACTATGAGCTCTCCTAACGTGTAGTTTTGTTCATTTCAGACATGTCACTGATGAAGCTAATGTGTAGCGTTCTGTCATGTTTTAGTGTTGTCTAGAGGTTTGGGTTTTTAGGCATTTTTGTGCCTCACACAATTGTGACTTTACACTCAGCAGCTGATCATTCTCGTGCATATGTGTTCCTTGTCCTCTCATTAAGGGATTTCTGTGCAACAAGTTCTTGAAGTGGAATTTAGTGGGGTCAAAGGGCATGCATTTGTAACATTTTCCTAATGTTGCATTACCCAGACCAAGCTCTTTTTTCCTCAGTTAGAAGATACTTGAGCATGACAAAAATGTTGATGAGGGAGAATAAACAATAGGTTGGGGGAGAGGGTCCGCAGGAAACGTACTGAGTAATGGACAGTGAGAAAGCTTGTGGGAATGAGAACCCTGGCACAGGAAGTAGCTTTTGGCTAAGATCAAAGGGAAGAAGTGGCCTGTCCATCAGGAGATACCACCTGTTCATGAGGAGAATGATGTGGTTGGGTATGGGGGAGGGAGATGGGGTCCTCAGTATTGCTATATCTCAAGAGCTTGTCAGTACTAGCATATAGGAGGCATGCAAGAAATATTTGCTGCTTGGGCTGAAGAGATGGCTTAGTGGTTAAGGCGTTTGCCTGCAACACAGAAGGACCGGAGTTCGATTCCCCAGTGCCCATATAAAGACAGATGCACAAGAGGTCGCATGTGTCTGGAGTTCATTTGCAGTGGCTGGAGGCCTTGGTGTGCCCATTCTCTCTCTCTGTCTGCCTCTCTCTTTCTCTCTTTCTCTCTCTCTCTCTCTCTCTCTCTCTCTGTCATAAATAAATAAAAATATCTTTTAAAAAAAGAGAAATATTTGCTGCTTGGATGAATAAACAAATAATTAGTCAATCAAGGGAACTTCATGATGTTTCCATTTGATTGCATCATTTTTTTTTTAAGGTAGGGTCTCCTTCTAGCTCAGGCTGACCTGGAATTCACTATGTAGTCTAAGGGTGGCCTCGAACTCGCTGTGATCCTCCTACCTCTGCCTCTGCTGGGATTTAAGGCGTGTGCCACCATGCCCGGCTATTTTTAATTTCCTTTACTTAATGAGAAGATTCCTGCTGACACTTTGAAGGAGTTGAGGACTTGAAAGGCCCAGTGTCTGGGTCAGTCCGAGAGGACTTCTGGTCTAGGCAGTTCTGCCATCTTTTCTAATCAGCCTTCAAGATGGTTTGTCTCTAAGAGCTTCCTGTCACCACATGTATTTCTGTCCATCTCTCACTGCCTCCACTGTGTTCCAGACTCTTCGATGGTCTCCGTTTCCTCTGACACAACATCAGGGCTTGGCTTGGGGGCACCTCATCCAGCCAAGAAACCCAGGAGTTTCTCCTTGGCTCTGTTAGCCTTTATCCCTGGATGTTTATCTAAAGCCTTCCCATGTAAATGATGTGAATGTATCAGTAGCTGTTTATTTGTCCACATCTCTCAGGCCTAGATCTTTGCCCAACCTGCATACCTGCTAAGTGAGTTGTTTATGAGTGAAAGTGGTATGCATAGAGTCGGAACACAAAATGAATGGCAAAATGGCATGTGCCTGTTACCCTCGTTCCTCAGGAGGCTGAGGCTGGAGGATCTCAAGGCCAGCATGGGCTACAGAGTGAACTCGAGGTGAGGCTGGTGACTTAGTGAGACCCACGTCAAAACCAAACAAGAGCTGGGGATGTCGGAAGCAGAGCACTTGCCTAGCGCATTGGAGGCCCTAGATTCAGTCCACAGTGTTAAAGGGAAGGAAGGAAGGAAAGAAGAAAGGAAGGACAGGACAAGGACAGAGGCAGGCATTAGGTATCAGAAAGGACCTGAAAACATCGGACCCTGGACCAAGTAGCAGAACATCACCCTCCCTCAGGCAGCATGTGGGTTAAGTGTCCCGTTTCTGAAATTAGCAAATCAAGTGTATATTTAAGAAATTCAGAATAGCTTGGATGGCTAAGGTGATTTAGCTATAGTCATATGATCCATTAAAAAAGTCTCAGTTGAACTACATTGGGTGTTTTCTGGGTGGATATGCCTGACCCTCCTTGGAACCCTATCTGGCCCGCTGGAAGACACATGGAAATAGCCTTTGGACACATTAAATAAACAGCTCAGAACTGGGATGCTGGTACTGTTTGGGTCAGCTAGCCGAGCCTCCTGCCCATCCCCTTGCCCACTCCAGCCGCTGGGGAGCAAATGAGAGTGACCAGTTGTCAACCTGCTCCCGAATGAGAATCACAAGTTACAGAACAAAGAGCGGATTAACTCAAGAAAGAGAAAGAACAAAGAGCCATTTTTTTATGTGAGCAAACAGAAATGGTTCACATCTTTTTTTTTTTTTTTGGTTTTTCAAGGTAGGGTCTCTCTCTAGCCTAGGCTGACCTGGAATTCACTATGTAGTCTCAGGGTGGCCTTGAATTTAAGGCAATCCTCCTACCTCCG
Organism: Zapus hudsonius; assembly: GCA_004024765.1. NCBI lineage: Eukaryota > Metazoa > Chordata > Mammalia > Rodentia > Dipodidae > Zapus > Zapus hudsonius. The sequence continues at coordinate 19,759 of PVHP010008013.1, read as the reverse complement.
CCTCCCAAGTGCTAGAATTAAAGGCGTGAGCCACCACGCCTGGCTCTTGGCTCACATCTTCTATAAATCTAAAGCGTGTGTTCAGACTTAGAAAGGCCGCAGTCAGAAGCCTGTGAGGGCAGTCACACAGTCTCCTACAGAAAGCAAGGATGGCATGAGGGTCACAGGCTCTGAGTGCCACCCCTGCCACAGGGCCCTCCATCCTACCAGCTCTTGGTTTCTCTCAGAACACTACCTTCCCCACAGTGGTTACTTAGCCTTCCCAGATGCCCCGGCTCTGGGAAGTCTCCAGAGGTCCCTGGGCTGCTGAGGGGATGAGAAGCCAGGACTCAACAGGAGCTTAAGTCACCCTAGCCGTTTGATTATTTTCTTTTTCCTGAAATAACACCCTGAGGTAATCAAACTTCTGTCTTAGTCTGTTACTAAATGTTTCCTACTCCCAGGCTTGAAGCAGGGGCATGGTTCCAGGTTCTAGAACAGCCTTCGGTGGAGAATGCACAACAGAGGAATGCAGGCAGAGTTAACATGTTTCTTGAGTTCTCATCATTTGCAGTGGTGGCATTTAGAAATTTATATGTACTTTAACTTTCTTAACAGTTCAGGACCTGAAGCCAGAGCCTTGCTGTGTGCTCTACCATTGAGCTCCATCCCCAGCCCCGCACTCTCTTCATTTAATAAACTGCAGCTGGCTTCTTTCTCAACCTCCTCTATAGGATATGCCCCTCCTAAAAAGATGAAAGTTTCAGTCTAACTTGCTTTTTCTTACTTCAATGCACGTAGCTCATACCTGCTGAGCCTTTCCCATGCACAGGCACCATGCTAAGCAGCTCACATGCCAGGCTTTAGTCTGAAAATGAGCCTGAGGGCTACACTAATCCCATGTTTCAGATGCATGCACTGAGGCCTAGGAAAGGTTGAATCCACTGTGCCTGGGATTTGAGTTTGAGTCTCTTTGACTCCAGCAGCCAGTCTTCCAGAAGTTAGGTGTTCATTCATCTCACAGCCCTGGCACTACTCAGGGAGCTGGGGATTCCGCTGGGAGCAAGGTGAACTCTTGTCCTCATGCAGCCAGAAGAGGGGAATTGTGAATTCAATGAGGCCAAGGTGATAGGAAGCGGGGTCTCCTGCAAGGCTGTTACTATCTCAGGGACGTGGATAGAGACCAGGGTAACGTGAAGAGCAAGCTGCAGAAGGCCGAGGGCTAGTGTGTAGACACATTGAGACCACGCTCGATGAACTGCTGGGCTCAAACCCCCATGCTGCTGCTCGATCACTCACTCCGTGACCTTGGACAGAATGCTTTGCCTCTCTGCTCCTTCTTTGCATTCCTTGATAGAGGCCACTCACTGCAGTGCTGACTGTGGCTCCTGGGGCTGTTGTGGCCACAAACTGACTTCACTTACAAAAAGAAAAGCTCTCAAGCTTAGCTGTTTTTATCTAGTCCTATGGGAGTGGGGGCAGGGTAACTGGTTTCTGGGGAGGTTTTGCATTTTCAGTTGATGGGATTTATGTGGAGGGCTGAGGGAAAGGAGCCAGGGGTGAGTCTGGGAGGCTCTGTCTGGGGAATTCGGTAGGCTTGGGGCTTGCACTGAGGAAGAAGACAAGGACAGAGGGCTTTAGGGAGGCATTGTGGAGGATGGTGTTGAGATGGACATGCCTTGTGATGTGTTCATGCTTTGTTTCACTCCTTGTAGAAAGTGTGGAAGACATGCATACTGAAAGGAAAATTACTTCTGCTTTCATTTGCCTAAATTTCTCCCCCCCAATGAAATCTTAGGGGCTATAATACATACAGGCTTTGTTTCATTTTTGAAATTCATATTCTCTGCAGTTTATTGTCCTGTGGCCTCTGGCAGAGGGGGAGACTGGATACCATGTGAGGTAACCACCCATCTTGTCTCTGGACTTTAGCAGGGGAGGAAGCTGTCTGGAGGGGGAGAGGTAGAGTCTGGTGACCAGCTGCCTGGTTCTCAGACACACTGCATGCAGCCTGGTACAGCCCAAGGACAGTAGATTTCTTTTAAGCTACATTTTTCTTCATTGTGGTAAAATATACTTGTCTGAAAAGTTACCATTTCAACTGTAAGTACACAGCTCTGTGGCATTAAACATATTCTCATTGTTGTATGTCCATCACCCCATCTCTCTCCACAGTCTTTTTCACCTTGCAGAACTAAATCTCCATAACATGCTACAGTGCTAGCTCCTCCCTGACAGCCACTCTACCCCATCTAAGTGGAATCATGGATTATTTACTCCTTTATGACTGTTTGTTTCACATAGCATAATGTCCTTGAGATTAATCCATGTGCTAACATTTCTGAATTTTCTTCCCTTTTTTGGCTAAGTAGTATTCTATTGTTTGTAGAGTTCACATTTTGTTTATCATTCATTTATCTGTCAGTGGACACTTGGGTAGGTCCACGTCTAGCTATTGTAAATAGCACTGTGATAAACGTGAGGGTGAAAATATTTGAATTTCTGTTTTTGATTATTTTTATTCTTTAAAAATGTGTGTGTGTGTGTGTGTGTGTGTGTGTGTGTGTGTGTGTGTTGAATGTGGATGCCTGTGCACCACATTCTGAAGGACAGAGGACAACCTAAGATGTCATTCTGTCTGAAGGACAGAGGACAACCTAAGATGTCACCATCCATCCTCTTCAAGGTGGGGTCTTGTTCACAAGAGTCACTGTGGGCACCAAGCAAGCTGGCCCGTGAGCTTTAGAGAATTCACCTGTCTTTGCCTCTTTTCTCACTGTAGGTGTGCTGTGCGGTTACAGACACATGCCATTGCATACCACTTAGTGTGGGTTCTGGGAAGCTGAACTTAGGTTGGCACATTTCCAAAGCAAGTGCTTTATCCACTGAACCATCCCCCCAGCTCTGGTTTCAATTCTCTTGGACTTTCACAATGCAGCTTCATATATATTTTAAGTAATCACATTCTTTACTCTCTCACTTAGCTGTATTCCAAATGATTTAAGCCCTAAAATATTGTTTCTGAGGTAACTGGCCTGCCTTTTGCTCTTGTGTATGTTTGGCAAACTGTCATGATGGGGTTTTATGTTCTTCTATTGATATATTGAATATATTCTTAGTTGGTACAAGTTCATAATTCCATACAATCAAAAATCCAGAAAGTGCTAGAAGGAATTGTAAGGTTTGCTAATCTGACCCCGCTTGATGAAGAACCTTGACCACAACCTACATAGGAGCTGTATTTTGTATTTATCTCCATTTTCATGTATTGGTTGCAGACTGTGAATGTGTTTGGTGGGGGACTCTGTTTCTGTCTCTGCTGAGGGTACATGGTAACAGTATATATGAGTAAAATTGTTTTGTTTGTAAAATTTGAATTCTCAAACCCAAAAGTTTGGGCATGGAAGGTTTAGAATGTGAGCCTATGAGGATCTTTTTGTCTATTCCTCCCCCCCCCCCGCCCACTTCAGAGTTTGTATTTCAGGCTATAAAAACAGATTTTGAAATTGGGCCTACTCTGGTAGGATGAGTGTGGAGCTATGACTCATTTGTGCTTTGAGTTTGTAGACAAGTTTAAAAGCGGTGTCTTCTCACTCCAAGGAGCACATGGTCACTCATCTGCGTCAGTGACCAGAACTAAGTGTTGCTGCACAGGAGCCTGTTCCAAAGACAGGGTGTGTGCAGATGGGAAGCCCAGGTGCTGGGAGACTAGAACCACCTCACGGGGATGTGGCAGCTGTAGCCTTTCAGGTGCCAGCAGAACATAGCTCTGTAATGGACACCATTCCTTCTGGATAGAGCACCCGCTGTTTACGCCAAGATTGCCAAAACAATACAAATCAGCAAAATTAAACAGCTACTCAGTTATATAAGATTTTAAATTCAAAAACACGTATTAAATAATAAAGGCTTATAGAAATGTAAAAGTCAATCCCCAGCGTCATCTGGGTTTCAAGGGATCCCAAAGTAGCCAAAAAAATAACAAAGTTGGAGAATTCACACATCTTGATTTCAAAACTTAATACCAACAGTGTGTCACTGGGGTGGACTCAGGAGTCCAGAAATAAAGCCATGCATTAGTGGCTTCAAAAAGGTACAAATTGCACTCAGTGAGGGATGAAATTTCTTCAGTGAGTAATGTGTGAAACTGGATTTCCACACACAGAAAGAACGAGGTCCAGTCCCTCCCTCTCCATTGTACACAAAAAGTAACTCAAAGTCTAGGAGTGACATAATGTAAGAGCTAAAATTATAAATCACTTAGGATAAGTTATCATGACCTTTTAGCTTTGCAGTGGCTTCTTGGATATAACACCAAAAGCATGGGCAGTAGAAGAATTACAAATACATACTTGAGTTTCACCAAAATTTAAGCCTTATGCATCAAAGGATACTGCTGAGAAAACGAAGAGGTGTTTTGTGGAATAGGAGCAGTAAGTACCAGTCAGGTGCAGATAAGTCTGTAATACTTGAAGAGCTCCCACCATCAACATCAAAGGACAAGTAACCCAACTGATGTATGAGTGCAGGGCTTCAGTAGATGAGTCTCCAGTGGCCAGTAGCAGGAAGAAAAACCCAGCATTGCTCACTATTCAAGAAATGCAAATCAAAACCAGTACCACCTCACACCTACCAGGCTGTCTTATTTAAATGCAACCACAAACAGAAAAGAAAAATAGTAGTGAGGATGCTGGAAATGATGACTCCTCCTACTCTTCCCCTAAGAACGTGGACAGCGCCGCCAATATGAGAACCAACTGGGTAATTCCCTCTGAACGCCAAGCAGAATTATTTCATGTTTTACCCATTCTAGTCCTAAGTATATACCCAGAAGAATTGAAACCAGGGACTTAGAGACTTTCTACCAATATTTACTGAAGCGTTACTCATTATAGCCCAAAGACAGAAGTAACCCAAATATTCACCAACAGGTAATTGGTCCAACAAAATGTGGTATGTGCATACAATGGAATAGTAGTAGTCAGTCATAAAAAGGAATGAAGTTCTGACGTAAGCTATAAATGGATGCAACTTGGAAGCAAGATACTAAGTGAAATAAGCCAGAAACAAGACGACAATGACAAGAAATATCTAGAAATGTGCAAATTCATAGAGACAGAAGAATACTAGAGGTTGTCAGCCAGCGGGGAAGTCAAGTGGGAATTACTGCTTGTGATTACAGAGTCTCAGTGGTGAAATAGTGGTGATGGTTGTGCAGCTTTCTGACTAGAGTTGGTACCACTGGGAGGCACAGCGAAAAGGGCTAAAACATCAGATTAGATGTATATATGATACTGTAAGAAATAATCAAGAAGGAGTTGCCGGGCATGGTGGCACACACCTTTAATCCCAGCACTCAGGAGGCAGAGATAAGGAGGATCACCATGAGTTCAAGGCCACCCTGAGACTACATAGTGAATTCCAGGTCAGCCTGGGCTAGAGTAAGACCCTGCCTCAAAAAACCAAAAAAAAAAAAAAAAAAAAAAAAAAAAAAGAAAGAAAGAAAAAAAAAAAAAGGAGTGAATTTGATGACTCTTGTGAAGTTTGCAGTAGATTAAGTTTGCAGTAGTTTTCCTTGAAAGCATTAGCTCATCTGGGATGAGAGAATGCACTTTGTGACGAGATTTCCAGCTCTTCTGGAGGAGACCTGTTTAACGTCATGTAGAGCTGTGTTATTGGGGAGGGTGTGTGGAAATAAAGTTTGTTTACAAGAGGAACTCAAACAGCCCTGAACGTGGAAATGGACGAGGGGGAAATTATGCTCCGGGCCTCTTTTTAGGAGACATTGGTATTTATGGATGAAAGAAGTCTTTTTTTTTCCCCCTCTTGGAGTAGAACCAGACTGAGGAGGCCCTAGGGACTCTTCCCCCTTGCTCTGCTATGGAGCTTTGTACTGCTGGAAGGGAGTTTCCTGGGTGCTAGAGTGGTAGACAGCGTGAAGAGGAGGCTGAGTCCTTCTTCTTACAAATGCTGTCTGAATATTTGAATGCTATAGCCTGGGAGAACACTGTGTTTATTACACACCTCTTTTGTGTGTATAGATCTGAGAGGAGTTACCAAGGTGGAGTGGACCATGTTTTAGACTTGGTATTTTTTGGGGGGCTGCCTTATATCAGGTCCTGGCTTCAGTCCCCAGCTACAAAAGAAGTACGTGCAAATGCAGACTCTTGTCACCTAGCCCCATCCCAGGCACCTTGGGTGTCTTCAGCCACTGTTTAGGTTATGGTGCTTTTTTATTCGTTCTTCCAAATGGAACTGCTACATCAATAAACTCCACGGAATTGTTGTTTTCTCTGGTGCAAGATGTATTAGTCATATTTCTTTCTTTTTCATTTTGATAGATTGTTTTATGTAGCCCAGGCTGTCCTTGGATTTGCTCTGTAGACAAAGCTGGTCTTGAGCTCCTGATCCTCCTGCCTCTGCCAGGCAGGTGCTGGGCATATGCTGTCTCGCCTAGCACACTAGTCTGTTTCTGTCTAGCTGTGTATTGGAGCAGCTAGTTGTTGGTATTTTTCTAATTTTTATTTACAGTTTTTGAAATTTCTTATCAGTTTATGTCTAATCTTAGGGCATTCCCTGGATTATTGGTTGTGATTGAGAAGACAAAGTTAATATAGTCAAAAGATGTGCAATTTTGGAATTAAACCAATTCAGAGACCCATTATGTAACTTGTGGTGGTCGACTTAAGGTGATTAGCAGCCCTAAATTATTTCTCATTACCTGTGGACATAGGAATAAAAATATGATTAATTAATAAAATGAGGCATTCAGAAATGCCAGGCACAAATTAAGATGCTCAGGAGATTTCCAGCCAGATTTCTTCACATTATTGAGTTTGTATACATGAAGTTAATTTATTTTTGTATAGTGGTTTTTTTCCCTCAATGTGCTGTTAAACTGCCATTTGTATCTTTGCATAACCTTGTGAGATCACACTAGGGCTTCAGATAAAAACAGTGATAGTGCACATGAGCCAGGATCACGTAGGAAGGGAGTGGTGGTGCCAGGACTTGAACCCTGTCGGGGCCCTCAGTCCAGGCCCTTTGCACCAGACCTTGGCATATTTATTTATTTATTGCTTTGTATGGAACCTGTTTGCTCTTGTGTGTTTTCTGTGGTCTTGATCAATTTAGCGGCAACCAATCAGCTTAATAAGTCAGCTGCACCCAGTGGTCCACGATGCTGGGACTGATTACCTTCCCACTGATTACGTTCATCCCTTGGGCTCTGCTTATCAGGCACTTTGATTTAGATCCATGAATTTTCTGAGAGGCTGTTTTGTGTTTTCTGATAGGCAATAGATTGCCTAAGCTATAAAATTGTAGATAATGGCTGTTTTTATTGGCCAGTTTATATTAAAGTCTCAGCCAATGTTGCAGTATCGGTTATCTCTGGATTTCACAATTTAGATAGTAAATCTGAGTGACTCCATTTCTAATTGGTAGACCAGTAACCACATGAACTGATGGTGAGGCTTTCAGTGCCCTTTTATTAATTTACTGATGACCACGTTGTAGACATTTCCACTGGGCCCTTGATTTTGGACTGCTGAATAAGTAAGTGAGAACCAGTACCGCCTTTATTGAAGCTTTATTACTTCAATCTTGCTATAACTACTTGATTAAGTTTTTTTCAAAATAGGCTCTCACCTCCTTTCATTTTTAACTAATTGTTAAAAGTGATTGATCTAGGAAAAGTAACAATTTTCTAGATTTTTTTTACCTAAATCTTCAATTATTTGGTTGTAACTTATTTTAATCCAGTTGATAGTATTTTTAAGCACCCTGTTAGTCTACGTCTAGCCTGACATTAATCATGTCTTGAATTCTTCTCTTCAAGAAGAGAGGACTTAGTATCCTTAGGGCTTTTGACTCAATGTCTGGGAAGACGTACAGTCAGATATGGTTTTGAACCTGACTCTCGGTTGCCTCTTTCGTTGTGCAGCTGTCAAAGTTCCACTGACATGTCAGGTCTGCACCTTCCCATCACACCAGAATAGTCTTCAGTGCTCCAGGTAACACAGGTGTCCCAGAACCTGTGTGTTCAAGCGCTGTGTTGATAAGTTCAGTTCAGGTGGTACTTCCACTGTGTGATACCCTAGTGACCACTCCAAAAATCACCTCAAAATCTAGTAAGGAAAACAATGATTTTATAAAGAAGGATATTAACAGGTTAACCTTTTCAAGTTAATGCCTTTTCAAAGTTATTTTCGCCGGGCGTGGTGGCACACGCCTTTAATCCCAGCACTTGGGAGGCAGAGGTAGGAGGATTGCCGTCAGTTCAAGGCCACCCTGAGACTACATAGTGAATTCCAGGTCAGCCTGGGCTTGAGTGAGACCCTACCTCGAAAAACAAAAAAAATAAATAAATAAATAACATTTTCAGTGTTTTACCTCAATTTCACTTCTCTGTCTTTCTCTCTCTCTCTTTGCTGCAAAAAGGAAAATTTTCCACTGTGCTAGACTACCAGAAATGAGAATATCTGTAACCAAAGCCCATCAAGTGGAAATGTAATTATTATACTAGCATCATGAATCATTTACTTCTCAGCCCTGTATTAGGCCTTGGAGCGTCAGCGGTGGTTTGCTCTCCCTGGACGAGGTTTCAATAAAGCCCTTTCTGCTTTCATTCACTCCTGTATGACATTAACCAGCGCATATGTTGGTTCTATTACCAGAAGAATAACTAAAACTATAAATAGCTCTGTATTTTCTCTTGCCAATCCTTTGGTAGCACATTGTTGCCTGTAATTTAATAGAACACCTGACCATCTACCTTGTTTATCCTCTGCCTTTGAATACCTTCCTACGTCTGCCCTTTAAAGAGAGAAAGAGAGAGAGAAAGAGGAGGAGAAGAAAAAAGAAAAAAAAGCAAGGAAAGAAAAACTACCATAGAGGATTTATCCATTTTTGACCTCAGATATATAATACACAAAGTACACATGTCATCATATAGGAATCTAGATAAGATGTCCAAATGAAGTCACTCTGTCAGAGTCGTAATACTCATATAAAATATATGCAAGTATTATGTTTCATTGACTTGCTATAAAACAATGTGATGTAATATCTTCACTCTTGGTGCTGTAGAAAGGTTAGGTCTTTTCTTCTGGGGTTGAGCCAGGCTGCACACCAGCACACCAGATTGCAGCATGCTTCTCACAGCTATGTGCATAGACAAGTATATTTTAGCACGTTGTGAAGATGGTCTGCAGGAATGTAATTATCTTGGAAAAGTCTTTTTCCGTTCTTGGCATGACCAGCTCATTGTATTCCAGCTCTTTAAGCCCAACTGACTGTGCAGGGATCACAGGCCTTTTGGGCTTCTCAGATACACCCACCTGCTCAGATTCCCATGTAGGGGTCCTCTGATGGTCCTCTCTCATGTTCTGTAATCAGTCATTTGCTTGTGATTCACTTCTAATGGTCTTTCTTTTCAGGTCATAGGGAATACAAAGATATATTTCCCCCCAGATTTAGTGTGAACTTTAACTGTAATTGAGATATTAGGAACTTTTTTTTTAGTGAGACACTAAATCTAAGTTTTGTTTCAGAGACTGAATTGTTTCAACTATTGACTGATATTTTGGTTTTGTGAACAACACTTAGAAATCTCTTATGACTCTTCCCTCTATTCAATAAACTTTCTTCTATGTGGCCACTGAAAAGATATTTTTGTGGATCAATAGGGATCAGCTTTCTTTTTCACAAAGCCTCTGTGTGTGTGTGTGTGTGTATGCACGAATATGTTGATACATGTGAAGAGGCTAAAGGAAAACTTTGTGTGTGGTCCCTCAGGTATACCATCCACCTCTTTTTGAGACAGGGTCCCTCATTGGCCTGAAGCTCACCAATTAGGCCACACTGGCAGGATAAGGAGCCCCAGAGATCTGTCCATCTCTGCCTTCCAGTGCTGGGCTTATAGGAACATGTTACCACAGTTAGCCTGTTACTTTGTACTGAGGATCAAATTCAGATTCTCATGCTTGCAAGATATGCTCTTTACCAATGGAACTATCTTCCCAGCCCTCACAAAAATTTATTCTTTGTGAATAAATTAGTATGCATTAAAAAGTCACTACACAGCTAATATCACACTGAATGAAACTCAAAGCAGCTTCTTCTAATTTTATGCTTATTCCATACTTAAACCCACAGTTTTGAAAAACCTGTCCTTTACAGCTGGTCTTTCCTAGTTAGAACCAATTTTGGACAACATGCTGTTGATTGTGGGTATCCCTTTGTGCTCTTCAAGCCTTTAACCTTATCACCTTTTCATGTCATTGTCCTATGGAAGATGTGGACCTGTTGATAAATGAAAATATCTAAATGTGTTATAACATTAGGTGCTCTTTAAACTTACTTAAATACTTAATATTTTTTAAGTTAGGAAAACATTTTAAAAGCAAAGTTATATTATTACATAGTAGTAGCTTCTTAGTAGAATTAAAATGCCCCCCCCTTTGTTTTAGTTCTGAGGCCAGCACTCTGCCAGTAGTCTGCCCTGCTCCACCAGCACACAAGATTTTTAAAAAAGTTGTTTATGTCTGGTTTCTTTAAAAGTGTCCAGTCCACAGTCGATATGGTTGTTCTTCTTTCTCAGTGTCCTTTTAACCTGAGACCATCCTTTTATTTGTGCCAGTGACAACACAGGAATAGTGCCTTGCAGGATGGCCCAGCTCCTGGATGTGGCTCCTCCGGCCCTCTAAACACTGCCGTCGTCCAGGGCAGCGGCCAGTAGTTACATGGCTGCTGGCTTTCTCAGATATGGCTACTCTGCATTGGGATGTGCTGCATGGAGGAAATACACACTAGATTTCTGAGACTTAGTCCAAGAATTAAAGTAAAATAGTTCACTAATAATTCATAATATTTTTAATCTACTCACATGTTAATGGATTATTACAGGTTCAACAGACTCTGTTAAAATTAATTTTAAATGTTTCATTTTTTATTGTAAAAGGTATCTACTAGGGAATTTCATTTGGGTCCTATCTTAGTTAATTTCTCATTGCTGTGAAGAAATACCTGACCCGAAGCAACTTAAAGAAGGAAAGGGATTATTTCAGTTTCTGTTTTGAGGAGATAACACTCATTATGGCAGGGAAGGTATAGCATACCAGCTTGTCACATTTTAGAGAGAGAAAGGGAGTAGAGAATGACAAGTGGGGCTGGGTTATAAAACCCCATGGTCTGCTGCAACTGACCCACTTCCTCCATCAAGGCTCTACCTCCTCAAGGCTCCACAACCTTCCAAAATAGCCCCACCATCTAGGGACCAGCTCTTCAAACACATGAACCTATGGGAAACATTTACATTCAAGCGACATCCTGCCCTTGACTTACAGACTCATGGCCATCTCATGATGCAATATGCATTCATTCCAACTTCAAAAGTCCCTATAGTCTTAACAGTCCCAACACTGTTCAAAGTCCAAGACCTTTTTTTTTTTTTTTGAGACACAGTACAATCTCTTAAGTGGGATCCCTTGCAAAATTAGAAAACTAATTGCATATTCACCATATATAATGCAGAGAGTAAATATTAGTCTAAAAGGGGAGGAATGGTGGCACAGCAAGGAAAGATTGGACCAAAGCATGACTTAAACCCAGCAGGGTAAACAAAATCTTGCAGTTTCATGCCGAGTATCTGGGATTCCTGATGAAATTAACTGGGCTCTCAAAGGCTTGGGTAGGCCTACCTTTCTAGCTCTGCTGCCTATAGTAATATAGCCTCTCATTTAGCCTGTCTACATTCTGAACTTAAAGTAGTTCTTTATTTTTTAATTATATAAGAGAGAGAAAATGAGTATTGGGCTTCAGGCCTCCTGCTACTACAAACAAACTCCAGACACATGCGCCACTTTGTACATCTTTATTTATGTGGTACAGGGGAATTGAACCTGGGCTGTAAGGCTTTGCAAGCAAGCTACTTTAACCACTGAAACCATCTCTCCAGCCCCAATTTATGGTATTTCTTGGCGGATATCCCATAGTCCTGGCACTTCAATCATGCTTGAGTCACTATTATAACTCAGGGTTCACCTTCATAGCTTCATACAGTTGGCCTGTCACCTCCAGCATTGTTTGGCCTCAGCAGCTTTCTGGAACTGTGGTACAGTACTCCACAGCTCCCTACATTTTGCATCTTAAATGCCTGGTAAAACAATATGATGTGAACAATGCTGACAGTTTCTGTTGCCAGCTCACAATGACATCTGGGTCCCTTGGATCTCAGCCATGGTGGCCTTTGTATTCCTTGGTTAATGAATCTATAAAAACATTTTCTTAGACATCTGCTTTTAAGCAGGAAACCCCTTCAGTGTTTTCCCTTCAGGCCTTCTCCTTTTAAAAGAATTTGTATTGTCACATGCTTGAACCATCAGTGGGTGGGGTCTTGTCCTTGGGGCATCTTTCCTATTATCACAGTTGATTACAGGAGATTTCTCTTTAAAGGTCCTATTCTCTTTAACAATTATAACTTCATTTTCAGCTGTAGTCTCTTTGTCTGAAAGTAAACACTTGTTTCTTTGTAAATCTTCACATTTGTCATATCTTTCTGTTTACCTGGTGTTCTGTCACTGTATATCAGAGTCAGAGCAGTCTATAGAAGCCATACCACAGCCAGAATGTTATTTTGCCTTGAAATGTCCTCTGCTAAACATATTAGTTGATTACCTTTGGATCCTCACTCAAGTTCTTAGGATATGGGCAGAATGCAGGTAATCTCTTTGCCACAATATAACACAAACTGTCTCAAGCTCATTCCTGAGTGAGTCCTTATTCCTCTCTGAAACTTCATGAGCCCAGCCTCCATTGTCTGTGTGTCTCTGGTGTTCTAGACTCACCCCAGAATTAGCTCCACTTATACTCTTTAAGGAAATTTTCTAACTCAAAGTTCCAAGCTCTTCTACATTCTTCCCACAAATCAATTCCAAAGACTTAAGAAACACATTGGTCAGGTTTATTGCAGCCATGGTTTCACTTTTCAATATTTTCTGTACTAATTACTTTCTCCTTGCTGTGAAGAAATACCTGCCCAGAAGCAACTCAAGAAAGGAAAGGATTGATTTTGTTTTAGATTTTGAGGGGATGTAGTCCACTATGCTGGGGAAAGGATGGCAGGCCCACTTGTCACATTTCAGTGAGAGGCAGGAAAAAGAAAACAAGCAGGAAGTAGGGCTGGGCTATAAAATCCCATTGCCCATCCCCAGTGCCCATGCCACTTCCTCCAGCAAGGCTCCACCTGCTAAAGGTTCCACAGTCTTCTCAGAAAGTACCACAATCCACCAAGTGATCTAATACCTGGACCTATGGGGGATGTTTTACAGTCAAACCACATTATCTCCCACTAAATTTCTATTAGTTGCTGCTATTATTATAATATTTTAAAACAGAAAATTCCTACCCTAAAATGACTCCTGTCAGTTCTGCAGCTGCTGTGGAAAGAACATTAGTAGGCTAACTCATTCCTTGGCTGCACTATAGTGTTTCATTTCTATGCAGAAGCTGAGTGGTTTTTTTCCATATTAGACCCAGCCTCAAGGGCATTTAAACACCCATATCCATGTCATTGACCAGTGTATGAAATAGTTGCTGATGATGTTGAGTGTTCTGATAGCTGAGAGTAGCAAATAATGTAAACCCGTGCATATGGCACTAACGCTAAATACAGATGATCCCATTGCTGTCTATAGAAAATAAACGACTGTGCTTTATGTAATTGATCAATTTACTGATGTATTTACCCATTTACTTTTAGTGCTGGAAAACTTTGAACAGACAATTATCTCCAATTGTGGATCACTGGAAAGTCAGCAGGATTTCCGAAGCCCAGAGTTTGTAAGTACTACTTCATCTTAAATTTGTATTAGTCAGCTAGCAGATCTTCAGGTACTAGGAAAAATGATATGAACAATATATATATTCTGCTCTGCAGTGCTTCCAGGTCTGGCATAAGATCACTGGCAGTGAACGTTCTCTGGGGAATAGGTTCTGAGCTTTGCATTGTGGGCTATGAATTTGATTTTCATGCTCCTCCTGTGACTACAGCAGGCACTCCTTCTGCAGTAATGTACCATGGCATTTCCAAAACCCTTGCTTCACTGACAATACTCTGGCTGCCAGTCTGCTCTCAGTAACCCTGGAAGTCAGTCCTGACTGAGCTCTTGCAGTACACTGAGGAGTAACAGTGACTCTCCGTGGAACAGTTGGCTCTCACTTCCTTCTGAAACCTTCAGAAATACTACCTTGTAAGACTACGAATGTTCTATTGCTGATGCCAAGAGGAGAACTATTCAGTTAGACTCATTAAAGATTAGCCATGGCTTCTACCCTTAAGGAATTAAAAATCTTATTAGATGCCACTGTGATTTTATTAATGTCTCATTTAAAGAAAATTAAGCACACAGGATGCTTGCAAAATGTCTTTCCTAAATAGATCTTATATTAGGCTCACTTAGAGAGGAGATGGGAGGAAGAGCCTCTCTGGATGGTGTGTCTTACAGCACCAGATGTGTAGGAAAAGCATGCCAGCATCCACCTGGTTTCAGCGAGCTTTTTTTCTCTGTTGTAAATGACTTGTCTACTAATTGCTTTAGCAATGTAAAAATCTGTTTTTGGTTTATTTTCAAAGTGCAATATATGGTCACCACTCCAGTAATTGGCAAAACATGATTGTTAATGATAAAGACAAGAAAACAACCTGTGTGCTTCTCCTCCTCTCTCACACTCTTTATAGATTCCCTACTGGGGTCAGCCACATCCAGAATCCAGACAGTGTTCTGGACTGAAAAGTGTCACACATAAAACTATATCTGCAATGCCATTATATTTCAGAGAATGGGCTCCTGCCGTGTGCTTGCAGACTGCCTACTGTGAAAATCACTTGGATATAATAAAAAGACATAGTGTTCAATGACTTCCCTGTTATATACAATGCTAGTTTCAGTGAAGAGTAATCGTGAATGCTTTCCAGTATTACTGTCTTTTAAAGGAACAGGGTTCTTTTGTGTTTTTCTTACTCTGGTAGTTAGATTCTGATAGCAGACCCAACAGATGTGCCATGTGCAGGTATGACTGGCATAAACTCACAGTGCCACCCACTTTTCCTTTGTAAATTTTTCCGACTGCTTTTAGTTGATACTTTTTAAAGTGATGACAAAAGAGTTGTGTGCATCACAGGGTTGGTGTGCCTGGTAAGCGCATGAGTAGTTTGCACCAGTTCTCTGTGTGAAATGCAAGTGTTTTTCACAGGAGAGGATTCTAGTCTGTCTCAGTGCAGAGCCTGGTCTACCTTCGAGGTGTCTCCCCCGACAGCACACACATCTGCTCCTCCTCCACCTCAGCACTGACTTCGTGGCTTCCACACTTTCATTTCTAAACTTTGGAACACTGGCTAGTTGAAGATAGTGTCCATTTACCTCTGAGACATTTACTCTAACTCTACTTTTGCAGGCATCCAAAATGGATTCCCACTTTGCAGCATTTTTTTCTACTGTGCTTCAAGAATTACTGAAAGCCACTTTATTAGATACACCAGTGGAGGAAAATGCCATCAATCATGATTGCCCTGTATGTGTAGTTGATAACAGATTGCAATGTCTTGCCGTGATCTTCCTCTAATTACATGTCCATGATATGCAGAGAAGGAATCCTTGATGTCCAGTATTTCATACGTGTTTACTTCTGATGTTCATTGCATGATGCTTCTTTGTGCCATGTGAAAATTGATGCTGTGCACTCTGCCTCAGCATCACAGTGGCCAGTGCTCTCCTGGCTTCATAGTAAACATGTCTTACCCAAACTGCTGTCTCTATGGTAAACAAACAGGCAGTGCAGAGGAGGTCCTTTGAGAACTGGGCACTCCAGGGAACTATACATTATATTTAAGAGAAGCCTGTTCTGTTGGCAGAGGGTTACAGCATCACTGTAAACAGAAGCTCCACTTGTATAGACAGGTGGGCTGGGTGAATGCCAGGAAAACGTCGGGTAAGTTGATCCAGACTGGATTTTTACATCAGAGATGGGGGTGATGATGAAACCTTGGAGAACAAAACAAAATTAAAGATAGGATACTGTGAAGAAGAAAAAGAGCTGGAAAATCAGTATTCTGTTTTTCTCCATCTGGCATTTTGGAAGGTCCACGTGAGCTTGCTGAGTTGAACTGAAATAAACAAGGCATAGACTCAGCCTTATGTTCAAATGGTTCAGATCTTACAGGGATCAAGAGCCTCATGTTTTTATATACCAGTATGGCCAATAGGGAGAATAAATGTTTATTATTGTTAGCTTGTTTCCTTGAGAATGTTTGGTTTTCTTTTGCTTAAAGAAAGCCCGAGAAAGCAGAGGTAGTTGAATATCCTCGGTCACTGGTGTCAGAAGCTAGCAGCACCTGGCACAGGTGTCTATACTGTAGCTTCTCGGACAAAGCCAATAATCCTGGGAGGATAGATGCTCCTGTGGACCCCTGGAGACAGCAGCCCACCTTTTTCTTGGGCATCACCCCACTGTCCTCTGCCCCACCTCATCAGGTGTGTGCCACCTGCACACCTGTTCCTTCTTGCCTCCTCCACTCTCCTTTGCAGATGAGGTGAGTCATTTAGCCAAACTATATGCTAGAATATTAAGAGATGGAAAGAGATGTCACATAAGGTACATGTATTCTGACTACACTAAACTTGTGAGAAGCTGGGGACATGTTGAAAGTAGAAATTATGACGTAGATTTCCTATGGGATAAGGTGGATGTATGGGAGGGAACTGGGGTGAAAAGGGCATGGTTCAAAGCTGGCATTCCAGAGAGCACTTTGGTGAGAAGCCATCTCAGTCTGATTCAGCTTTGTGTTAAACATGGTTGGCAGTCTGTTTTATAAGTCCCTGGTCTGGTTAAGATCAAAGGAATTCTAAGGGGTTAAATCCAAAGGATAGGTAGTCATGGCTGAATGAATAGACTCCACACTCCTATCAAGTCAAATGGAATTGAAAAGACTCAGGGGTCAGCAAGACAAGGTAGTAGTCAAGGTAGTTTCTAGAAACTGTGACTTTGGCATTGACCCAGGAGCTCACAGGGCCAGGGCATCTCCAGGGTGAGGGATGGAGTGTGAAGGATTCCAGTTAGCAACACTAAATCTGTTTACGGAAGCTGAGAGAGACTGACTGCTCTGGACAGAAACAAAATTGTGATCAATATGGAAGCAATGAGAGTACGAAGGCTACAGAGTTGTGTTGTATGATATGAGCCTTATTAAACGATACCCCTATCAGTTACTTTTTTGTTTCTGGGACAAAATGCCAAACCAGATGCAGCACAAGGAAGGAAGAGTTTTTCAATTTACAGTTTAAAGGGGTGGAAGGAAAAGCATGGCAGGAGGAGGAAGCTGGATTAGCATTGTGGTATCCTCAAGGAGGAAATCGTTGAGAGGTGTAAGCTGAATGCTCAGCTAGCACTCTCCTTTTCACATATTTCAGGAACCCAGCCTATGGGATGGTGCCACTCATAATTAAAGTGGTTCCTCCACCTTAACTAATCTAATTGAGAAAATCCCTCACGGATATGACCAGAGATTTATTTCCATGGTGATTCTAAATCCTGTCAAATTGACATCAGGGCTTAACTGTCACATCCCCTTTACCAACCTTTCTACGACCTGCTGGGTATATATATAATTCTCCTGGCTTTTTAGAAATGGGAATAATCTTATTATGCCTATTCTCATGGTAATTGATATTTTTCATTGTTGTTTCTACCAAATTTAGAATAAAGTTTGGATTGGCCAAAGAATATTAGGATTACAATAGGATCAGCCAGAGAAGAAGATTAATAAGTCATAGGATATATGAAATAATGTAAAAATAGAGCCAGGAAGATGAGGAGCAAAGGGAAAAAAAATAAGTCTCTGTAATTAAGCACCACAGCTACGTAGAGGGAAGCAGATAGGTAGAGAATCCCTGTTTAGGATTTTGAGGAACTGGTTCTTTTTTAAGAGAAGACACTGCTTTATAGAAAAATCCTGTTAATTCCTGGAGAAGATAAAATTCTCCTTTTGAGTATGCAAGGTTTGAGAAGTCAAATAGAAATGTTAATGTGTGCCAGAAAGCAGAGAGTGTGACACACTCAGATGGCATTTAAAGACAGGGGCGGGCATTCCTAACAGCAGCAAGGGGGTGAATGGGATAGAGGATCCCTGGAGGCTCCAGTGTTTATAGGTCAGGTGAGGAGGGTCTGTCAGCAGAGGCAGCTGAGGAGGAGGAGCCAGAGAGGCCAGAGAAAAAGGAAGTGAAGTTCTGGAGGCTCCATGAAGAAGGGAAAAGTGGGAGAGGATGGCCAGACGCTGATGAGGATGGACCTATTACAGCAGGAAAGAGCTCTTCGTAAGAGAAATTTCTGTTGAATGCTGGGATTAGGAAGGTTTCAAAGCAGAATTGGAGAAGAGGACTTCAGTACATGGAATACATGGAATTTAGCCAGCACCTTCAAGTTTGTTGATTTGTGTTTTCTTCCTGAACAAGAATGCAAAGGCAGCACATGCCTATAATCCCAGTGCTCCTGAGGCGGAGGCAAGAGGATCATGAGTTCGAGGCCTAACTGGGCTAGGTGGTAGCAAGACCCTATTTTCAAAAAGTTGTGAGGGAGGTTATTGAGTTTGAAGATGAGGCAGGAATTCTGTCTGTAGGGTATCAAGTATTGAACATGCACTCTTGCCTGTGTCAACAGGACAGATGTGATGGCTTTGCTGTGTCTTTGTCACTGAATTCACCAAACTGCAAGAGGAAAGAAACTACCTCTCCAAGAGACAAACAAATAAGCAGACAAAGGAATGTTAACTTGGCAGAAAGGCTCCAAGTGGATTGAGATCAGAGACTGGCTCATTTGGCTGTGGTGGGAAGTCACATGGCATTTTAACGTTGAAAGTTTTTTGTGTGTTTGAGAAAAAATAAAAGGTGATGGGATAGGTACCTTGTCAGAATATGGAAGGATGCTCACACATTCCCTGTGGCTGACTCCGAAGATAAATTTGTGATTTATTAGGATTGTTAGGAGAGTAAGCAAAAGTAGCCAGCCCATCATGTGAAGATGTCATTCAGAAATTTCCTTCTGAGACACTTCTGTGGATTGCAGAATGCCTTCTTCCAGAGAAATAGTCATAAATGGTCACTGGACTATAGGCCCGACCAGGTGAAGCTCACTACAGCAAATGCTGGTAGGTTGCCATTCTGGACACTCTGGAACATTCCAATATTTCATTTTTTCATCATTAATCTTAAAGTGGCAAAATGTCAGTCCTGGTGGCACAGATCTGTAATCTCGACTGCAAATAGATTGTAAATTTGAGACCAGTCTGGGATATATGGGTCCAAGGTGAGCTTAAGCATCTTAGTGAGACCCTCTGTCAAAATAATGTGTAAAAAAAAAAAAAAGTAAACTCTGGAAATATAGGTCAGTCAGTGGTCAAGTGTTTGTCTAGCATGTATAGGATCCTTAATTTAAACCCCATTGCCACAGGCACAAAGCTCAAGTAATTCTAGAGTCTTGTGAACAGATGATTAACATGACATGATTGATTGGTTGGTTGATTGATTGATTGATTGGGGGTTATATGAGAAGACAAACAGTAATCCATTTACAAGGTAAGGAAGACAGATAAGAGACAGGAAGTGACAAGGAAACAGTCTTTTGTTATTCTACTTTCCTTTTTTCTGTGAGTGAAAGTGAAAGTGAGAACTTTGTAGCCTGGCATTGTGAAGCACATCTGAAATCCCTTAATACAGGGAGATCAGGG